>JAAAKL020015923.1:0-11266 GCA_010016065.2 Carybdea cf. marsupialis auct. non (Linnaeus, 1758)
ATTTGCCAGTTGTTGCCATTGGAAACTGTGAACCTTGTTTTGATATATATATACACTGGAACGGTACTAAAAGCTAATAGCAAATTGTATCGTGCCTTCCTGTCACGCCTTGCCGCGCCGCCGCCCTTACAGATAGCAAGGCTTAATAGATTCAGGATGGTTAGTTATGATCAGCATGATCGAATTCAAAGAAGTGTCCTTGTCAAGGGTAGACCTGAATTTCGTTTTGTTTTTTCAATCAATCATACTGAAGATTCATTCCTCATCAGTGTTTACAAGAGAAATAGTTAGCAAAAGGAGTGCAATATTTGCAAGCTTAGAAGGCATTTTTTTGAGATGACTCCATATGACGTCCACATGATGATGTGTGAGCTTTTCAGACACTTTGACTAATGATTCATCCCACACATCTTTAGGAATTTCATCATCAGACATCAATTTGTATTGGTAATGCTCCTCCTCTAGTAGATACTCCAACAGTTGGCTCATTTTGTTGTGGCACCATCGTATCAAAATAGCAAAAAGAGAAAGAGTAGTCACTCCAATCTTTGGCTTCTGGCTTTATCAGCTCCCATGATTATTGCTGTGTTGTGATTTGATCACATCGAATTGTTTAGTCTGCTATGAAAGGTCGAACTGTTAACAGTGATCTCGATTCTTCCATTTTGTACCAGATTTTTTGAAAAAGTTTTGGCAAAAAGTGGGAGGATTTTAAAATTGTCAGGAGGTTGGGAGAGGACTTCTGAAATTGGGAGTCTCCTGGTCATACTGGGAGGGTTGGAATATGTAACTGGCCTTGTACACCATCATATACACTGCCCCTGCTCTTCAGGTTAGTGCTTTGATGGATCAGTATCACAATGCTGCTACTCTTGTTCTACCTGTACTCTCAAGTTGTGCTTACTTTCCACTGTCTCATGACGATAACAAAACTCATCAGCATACTGGAAAGTGACCTGTAAAATAGGCTCATGGTATTATCAAATGACCATGACAGCTATTAAAAAACTGAATTCTGTTATTTTGAGTTCTGAATTACTCATATTGTTTAATCAGGCAAACAATTTACTACCTCTTAATCATGTTTGTCATTGCAATTTTTTTCCAACACTTAGTTTACCTTTCTTTTTACTGGCCGTTTAACATCCTTGCTTTCCCCATGCCTGGGAGTTGGACACCTTCTGATCACGACACTGTCATGTAGTCTGTCTTCTCCAGGTCTCACAGTCTTAGGTGTGCTCAGGCTCAGGTCCTTCAGATTCTTTTTAATGTTGTCCATCCATCGCTTCCATGGTCGACTTCTAGGGAGGGGCAAGTTGTCCAAGGTATACCTTTACCTGTACCTGTACCTTTGCACAGTGTGCTCTACCAACTAAGTTATTTGGCACTTTATCTCATGAAATCTATTTTGTTAATTGGACCATGCCTACTATCAATAATGTCTTTTTCTTATCCACTACCTTGGGACTATAGATTCATAACAGCCACCTATCGCTCATACCGACTTTAATACCCTAACAAACACATGCCAAGTTTACGTCTTTACACCAGAACAATCACAAATTGGGTAAAAATGCTAGGAGTGAAGATGCCAGGTATTCAATTCTACAATCACAGTATACTTTTAGGAATGTACTCTATTTGAACTAATCAACTTCCTGAAACCTTCATCCAATCTATTTTTTTTCTTGGGTAGGAGTAAACTCTCATGCATGAAACACTATTGCTCTTGGAAAGATAAGGGGGGCAGGAATGCCTTACAAACCTACTGAATTGCCCTTTTTCGTGGTGCAGTCAAGCTCAATAGAGTTATATCTTGGATATTATAGCAGGATGCGACCCCCTGATTATCATTGCCCTTAGATTATGAGTCATCTACCCCCAAATACCGCACCAGCTTTGTTTTTAACTCTACTATTCAGCAGTTGTGGTGCCAAAAGATTCCCAGAATAAGTAAACCCTATGAATGAGTACCCCCCCCCCCCAAACGAATAACTTCTTACCATTATAATCATCAAATAAATTATTAGATATTAGTTATTACAGTATATCATCAAAATCAATAATATCTCCCATGTTTGCTAGGGACTGGGCTACTCGAACAACGCAAGACGTGTGCCGATACCTTGAACTTGGAGAAACAGGTTTGATGTTGCTTTTATAAGTATGTTTGTGTTAGTTTGTGCTATCTTTAATATTGAGTTTTTAATGTTGACTTTTTATTTTTGTCTTAATAAGCTATAGTGCAGTAAGTCTACATTATGGTTTTTTTCTACTGAGTGATTGGTGGGATAAAACCAAGTACCACTCACATTTTTCATACATGTGACACATGTGACGTATACAACCTTATTTTTGTTTCGCTGTTAGCTTCATCGGTGCCATTTCATATATATAAGTACTCAGGCAGACACACAAGCTGTAATGAACTACATAGTATAGAACTCATTAAACATGAAGTGCTTGAGGCGTTGGCCCGAATTGCTGGTTGGTTGAAGGTTGCTGGTGGAAGTGAGAATTCGGGATCGACTACCCGGATTGTCGACTTTAATATTGGACTATTTAGTGCAATGGCAAAGTCTTCGTTTCGGAGTGGGAGACCTGGGTTCGAACCGGGCATGTGAGACGGAGGTGTTGGATTGGCATAAAATGTGAGCCAGTTGTTTCGTATTTTGATTTTGTATAATTATTAGATTGTCTACCCCAGAAAGATAGGAAGTACTAAATCGTCTTGCTACAGAGGATAGCATAAGATTGATTATCGTCTAGTATGATATGACATTGTATAACGCAATGCGGAGCCTTAGAGTGCCTTTCAGCGTAGAACGATAATGACTTGGTGAAGTGTTCGTAGTATCTTTGCCACCACAATTGTGAAAGAGACAAAGAACATTCTGACCATAGTCTGAAATCTTTAATTTCACGGCTTCGACTTTATATGCAGGGACTAAAATAAATTGCAGTTTGTCACAACTTGTATATTTTTTATCTATATTTAAGGAACTCTTTCAGATTGTTTTTGAAATTGACATATAGCAATCGGCAATTAAACAAAGGGGGTTTTTTTCAAGATTGTCAGTCAGTTTTGCTATGTCAGTGGGGAAATTGTGGCCTTTTACGGTCGTGTGCATAAAGCGCTGGCGGTTGTGTCATGAGGAACACAATACAGAGATTTCCAAAACTATAATTTGCGACAGCCCTCCCTTCGAGCCGACATACGCACCAACGTACCAAGAAATTTCGCCTGGAGGCAAATAAGTTCTTGCATATGCACATGTGTGTGATGAGCAAATTGTCGAAACCTGTTAATACCAGCATAACATAGACTGTGCTTTGTATCGACCAATCTACAAACAGTACTGGCACTACTTGTCGCTATAACTAAAGTACGCTTTGGTCCACCAACAATCATCATTTTTGACCTGGCTACTTGATACCGTATGAAGCTAATGACCAGTTCGGTGTCAATTCTAGCGGTATCATTAAACCAGAGATATTTTCCACTGGCGTCTTTCATCGTCAGTTTAAGAAATTAAGATTCTCAACAATTAACGGAATTCGATTCTAGTGATCAACTTCTACGAAAGAATCTTAAGTCCATTCGCGTCTTTACCAGTCGTCTGATATTAACGAAGCAGAAAGTCAGGCCAGCCAGTTAGCTTCCATCCAAGAGTCACTTAAAGGTGTGTGCCACACCAAGGAGCGCTTGGCTAGCTGTCAAAATTGGAAAGCTTTAAGTATGGTTTTTAGGCACAAAATACTAGTGTTGTAAGAGGCATAGCTATCGGGATTTCAAGGGGCTCGGCCTACCGATAACGTTAATTGCCAAAGTCTCTTCTACTTTTTGCTGTTTCATTTTAAAACCAAAACATCGGTAATTATAAATTATACTGGGCATCAAAATTACAAGAGACAGACGTTCCATATTAAATTACTGAAAAAATTGCCGTTAACTTTCTATTTGCTATAATGCCATTATGTGTACTTAACTTCTTTGCTGTAACCTCCCCCTTCCCCTCACACACACTATTTATGACCTAGCAAGTACCAATAGCGAAGGTTTTGATGTTCATATATTGTATTTAAGATTTCGCATGTTGTCAATTTGGTTACCTGTGATAAAAGCGGTAGAAATTTTATTGAAGTCAGAGGATGAGTTCTTGTAATGTATATGCTAAAGATTTGGAGATGTGAAGACTGAAAAACGTGTTTTCTGTTACGTAGCAACAAGATTTTTTATTGTAAGTCACTAAAAGTTCTAAAGCAAAACTCTGCCCATTGTTATAACAGAAATTTGATCTGCTCAACGTAATATACTATAAGTTACTTAAATGTGTGGCATGGGCAGATGTAGCTACACGTTTCAAACACTCGTGCTATTCACGGGAGCAGGTTACGAAGATTTTGAAAGAGCAATGGCGTTTATTCTATCTTCTAAGTGTAGACCGTTTTTGTGGAAGAGAGATACTTGACGACCCTGCAGGGATTTCTTATTGAAGTCCGCAATTAGTACCAATAGGTTAAAACATGTGCAACAACTTATATTATAGCTCTTTGGTCCTACAAGTTTTGGCAAGAGAGGCAAACTTCGCCTAGAGTCCTAACGTTATATGGTCTGGGAATAAGATACGAGAAAGCTGTTCATATTAAAAAGGAATCACAAACTGAACAGTCGATAAAGTTGGCCTAATGGCCTCCTATGATATTAACTTGGGATGTCAGTGGAAAATAACTCCCTTTATTCTCTTGGAGCATTGATATATTTTTTGATCAATCGAGGCAACCAGACTAACCTGTTTGATTCTGTCATGTCACTTGGTGGAGTCTCAACGAGCGTGCCATGTTGATTAATCTGCACATGGTATGAAAGCCGCAAAGCGATTAATGAGGGAGTATCGCAGCATGACTGGATATGAGTTGCAATAGAAAATAAAGACCTGATATCTTAACACGTAAGACTTAGAGAGGTTTAGTATTTGCTAAGCAGTGAAAACAGAAGTACATCTCTTAGCCTTGACGTGTTGGGGTTTCTTTTAGGAGAAACTGCAGTACGAGAGAGGGATCGTCGGTTTCTCGTACACCAATGATTGCAAACTGAAAGACGATGAAATAATTGGAATGCATTAAGGGCACTTAAATCACAACGCTTCCGTTATTTAAGCCACTTATTTGCGTTCTCGATTGATTTTTATACTTAATTAGAGATTGGGGTTGGTATTCAAAAATGTGTAATTCTGGAAATTTAAAACGATCTCAGCGTTGTAAACTTCTTGCACTAATAGGCCTATGTTTTAGACCCGAAACAACGCGAGTTCGTTAACACATTACTATGTGTAGCCAAAAAGGTGATTTGGGTAGTGCTCTGTGATTATATCTGCACTGGCTTATGCAAAATAGTCATGGGCACTTAAGAGAAGCATCTTTTAGAAGCTAAAAGCAGTTGAAATGTTGTTTCGTCGAAAAATGCTTCGCTTGACCCTCTAATGCGTGTAGAAACCAGGAGGACCCTCTTCTGCGACACCCGACGTCGACAAGTCGAATCCTGTGTGTATCTAATGGGCTGAAATAAACGGAATGACTAGTAGCGTTTGGCAAGATCGAGGGGGAAAGATGACGCGGAAGTTAGTGTTCTGTGATAACCACTTTCCTGCCCCATGCAAACGAGTCACGGACGTCTAAGAAAGACGGCATTTAGATGCTGCAAGTAGGTGAAATTTAGTTTTTCTTACAATTTCTCCGCGTCCCATTCTCTCATGAAACAAAATGAATCAAGTGGGATCAGGTATCGTAAAAAATTTCCTCTGCACCACCCGGGTCCAACTGGACGATTCCTTTGAACCTTTATGTGGTCGACCAGAGACTGTACATCTACGTGTTGCTGATAAAGTCGAGGGGAAAAGAGGACGTCGAGTAAGGAGTGGGATTTACTTCATAAACCTAAGAAAATTGAAGGATGATAGTTTGAAATACAGAAAAGTGTGACAGTAGTATATGATGGCAAGCAGTGCCATAAAAATTGTATCCAATGTCAGTATCGGATGAGAAATATCAGAATAAAAGATCGTAAATTATTTTAGCTCTAGCTAAGTAGGCCTACCTCCTCAGTACAACTATTGTTGTCTTCTGCTTTTGTTATCATTATTAAAACATTTGTAGCTTTCGATGCGCTATGTACAGATTGGTATGCTGGATAGCAATCCTTCTTTGATCAAACCAAAATGTATAGGGAGACTGATCTGTACGTTACGTCGATCTGGGTCTTGATGCCCACTGGCGGATGATTAGGACTTAGTGTAGCGACTCGGAAAAATTAAATTATGCTATCTTTTGGTCACCAGTCCTCAAATAGTAGAGCAGCGCTCCGCGATAGCGTGAATACCGGGTTTGAATCCCGTTTGTGGCATATTTCCTTTCTCGAATATGTTTCCAAAGTTGACATTTTCAAATCTTTCGTCGCGGAAACACTTTCTGGCATATAACGTATATTACATAGTTTTCATGTAGTGTTAACCTTTGCTTAACTATGCTTTTAAAGTAACAATTGCAGGCTATATGTACAGTAGATATAAGGCAGAGATAAAATAGTTACATAGACCGATGAACTAGGTAAGCCTTAATGTTTATAGGCAGGTTTAGAAATGGCTAGTTAAAAGAGATGAAAGAGACTAACACGAGGAAACTTCTTTATTATTTTAAACAGGCAAGTAAAAGGCTACGCTGTCAGCCTTGAGTGAATGTCGAAAGCGAGTGCAATTTTCTTAGCAGTTCTCTGATGTATTATTCTAAAGCATTGTTGTCCCCCCATAATGAATGTTCAAAGTCCAGTTATATTTTTCTATCAATTTTACCTCCGGTGGTCATTATGATTATATTGCAGGGTTGCTTTTTGAAATATCGAGAGTTTCTGCATTTCCCATCGATTCCCAGAAAGACGATCTTATATTTAATTTTCGCATACATTTCTAGTGTTTGTTTCAACCAGTGAGAAACGAACTTACCGAAATGTGAAAATTTTCAAGTTTTGAGAAAATGCTGCTCGTGACTTCTCAGTCGGTTGCTAAACTACTGATTATATCCCAATTTTTACCTTTCTCCTTTCAACTTAGGAGTGTAACGTTGAACTTCTATTACCCGCTTTCCAGACCAATTTCCCAAAGCAGAGGCAAGTAGCTACTGATAGAAGTTTTGTAGTTGAATTTGATACAATCTGCCCCTTTTTAAACGGTGATACTGAGTTGTAATTGGTCAGAACCGGTCAAAAGATGTGTGCAGGTTGCAGCAGAATCAAGAAGTGAGATTTTTCAGATTCCTGGCTAGACTTGTATGGGAGGTCTGCAATCTCTCTGCTCGTTTACATGCGTCACATCGTTAGCGTCCTCCCTAACAGTTGTAAAATGCTAAGCTTTTTTTCAAAAGTCAAGATGTAGCTCTATAATTTGGGATTTCCCACTGAACATCTGACGAGTTTAATGAGGATGTACATTAATAGTGAATTAAGTACAGCTGTAGGATATTCCACGGTCACCTGAGCCAAGTTTCACGTGACATTGACAGAATCTTACATTTTGTCTGTCGCATAGGGAAGATGTTGCCATATGGAAGAGATTTAGCAGTTGGCGTGTAATCTTGGTCAGTTTTCTTTGCATGAGAGCGAACTCTACGTTGACTTGTTTTCAGTTGTTTAAAACTTTGTCATTATGAAGCTAAGGAGTTACAGTGTGAAGAGTGGTGGGAGTTCGAATCGTAGCGATCGAAAAACGAAGGCCGTGCGTGTAGATGCGAATCGTTGATAAAATTGATCGATTCGTCTGAAGAAGCCATTTGTGTAGCGGACTTGAGACAGTTTGGTGGCTACACATACTAATAGTGTGTTATGCAGTAGTGTTATGTCTATTTACAATATATTTGAGGAGCCTCTAAAAAGTGCTGGAGCTGGTAGCTACAGATAATTCCCAACAGATATTTTTAGTGCAAGGAACAAATATATGTATAATACAAATTTAGATGGCTGATTGATACTCCTCTCCGTAGACATGAACATGCTCATCCCTAAGTAACAGTTACACACATAGTGATTAGAGTTGAAAGTCTAGAAATGGTTAAACCTGGGGGTCACGATGATAGACCTCCAGTGATACCATGAGTTTGGTTTTGTTTAGCTTTATTGCAAGGCGTTTTCTATCAACTTGTTTAAACTCATCGGAATGATGCCACACGTAAATGTATTATGTATCTATTTTCAATAATGGGACGTTGGGGAGCAGATATCTAAGCAAGTCTTGATTTAGGAAAGGGGATCCCCGTGATAAGGAGGTCGAGACCCCCTTTATTATAGGATGACTCCTGATTAAGAAGATATGGTATTAAGAAAGTCCTGCCGAGTGAACTTGTGTTGTTTGTGTATGATTCGTGTACCATTAGGAAGGGAATGAAAACTTAAAGTTTAGTGCACCGCAAGTCGATTGTGGGGAGTACAAGTCTCCTGCGTAGCATGTGACTGATATTTGCAAATGTGAAGAATAGAGTTTCTGCCATTCTCTAAAAAACACATCTCAAAGTGCATTTAGAGATTGTTAATAATTTATAATTGTTTAAGAGGAATCACGATTGAAGTCTACTTCAAAATGGCCACAGACTCAAAACTGGAACAATACGTCAAGTGATGATACATTGCCACTCGCTTTTCTGACTTTCTGTGAAGCGACAGCATTCCAGTACTAACAAATATGGTATTGTGTACAGTCAGTTTGCTGATTTGGAGAAAGGAATTCCGTTGTAAGCCTTTCCTATAATCTGATGACGAAAAATATCACGGGTGATTAAAATTTAAATCTGCTTGTAGACTGTTTTCACAAAGTCTTGTATCATCAAGGTCGTGTTGATGCACACCCTGTCGAGAATATCATATCTTAAGCTAACCTCATGCTGTAGTTTATCCACATACTAACAAAACCTGCCGTCTGTTATTTCATGCAAGTCGCTTCGGCATCTGCAAAGAAACGAAAGCTCTGGAACGCTTTGGTGAACTTAGCCAAAGCCTACGTGTCCCTTACGTTATTGGGAAACATTTTTTCGTCTTAAGTTTCTCCAGTATTCACTTTTACTCTGATCAGTGACGTCATCTCTGAACCCGACTTTACTTAAATGCCATCCGCTTCTTCGGAGTTTACTCTCTTGATCGAAGAAAGTGGTGCTCCTTGTCAAACGCAGGCCATCTTTGAGTACGGCCATGAATTCAACTTCTCTCTCAGTATTCTGTTTTGCAAGACTCATGTCTTATCCTTTCATGGCTATTATTCGTCTTCTTTCAAGACTTACTCCGTTTTTTTATTCTACCTCTATCCTTAAATAGATTTCCTGCCCTCGTGTATTTCATACCCTGAAGATGATATGTCAAGATATCGAAAAGTTGGTTAAGTTACGTTTTGCCCTTTAATGTGTTATGTTAATCTAACATGTTGCATTTACGTATAATTTGGTGGGTCTCATATTCGTAGGAAATACCTGATTCCTGCCAGGCAAAATCCACTGCCGACTTAAGTTCCCAATATGGCCAAGAACTGTAAGACCCTTTTCTGAGCTTCGTTGCTAAGTAACGCTCTTTTGATTTTTATAAATCGTGAATATCGGCCTCTGAAACTGAGGACGTGATTCACAGATTTCATTTGAAGCACATTTACTGATGCTTACACTTACGCTCTATGGTTGTAAAGAATTCGTGGTGTTTAGGACTCAGGAAACTAAAATAGGAAGCATTGAATTCTAGACACGACTTCTTAACAAACAAATAACATACGGTCCTCTTAGGGCTCTTACGGCGCTTCCTGGACATCATACTCCGTATTAAAGTCGGTGTGGCATCCAGAGTTTATATGATGTCTCATTCAACAATGCCTTGTGCTTCTGCCACAAATTATTTCTACTGATATTCATCAAAGGGTACCAGAATTGAAAAGAGAAGTGCTGCAGGCTATCCCATACCACGATCAAAGGATTTTAAGATAATTTTAAGTGTTTTGTGACCCTCTAGAACAGTCTAAGTTTGACAGGGTTGACTCTATCCCATAAGCTCGCTTCTAGATCTGCCCTGAGTTGTAAGAGATGGTTCCAAAGGCATGACAGTGTGATGGAGCTCGTAGATGAACAAGTATAAATTTACGCTTGTCGAGAAAGAAGGGGACAGGAGTTCACACCACTTTCCTCCTGACACTATTGAAGTTAAAAGCCTTGGAAGATGTCCTCGGTTGTAACAGATTGCGATGCTTCGGGCATGTGAAACGATCAGAGTCTTGGATTAATAAGCGAACCGCCTTGGAAGTGAAGGGACAAAACAGCCTTGGATGTCCAAGAAAATCATGGAAGGAGTTGATAAACGATGACCTGAAGAGACGGAACGTGACGGAGGATACGACTGAAGGCCGTGAGAAATGGAGATCTTTGCTGAAAACTTTACCAAGTCCAACACACGTCTACGTGTCCAAAGACTCTAAACAGATATTGTGTGTGTGTGTGTGTGTGTGCGTGTGTGTGTGTGTGTGTGTGTGTGCGCGCGCGCGTGTGTGTGTGTGTGTGAATGTGAGTAAGTGAGATGTTGAAATCATCTGCTGGTTGAATGCATTATGCACAGGTGCTGCTGTATAATTCCAGGTCAAATTCGTCTATGTATTGCATATATAAAGTAGAATAACTTTTTATTAGACAGTAAAAGATTAATGTAAGAAATGAAATACATCTATTTCTGGTTTGAAAAGTGAAACGTAGGAAAATGGGCCAATTCTGAAGTAGGAATTTCAAAGTTGATTGAGAAGCTCGTGAGGATCACTGATTTCCCAAAAATACTGGATCGAGCCTCTTCCGTCTCAAAGCGAGGTCAGTCGTTGACGCCATTTTAGTCTCCATGAAAAATACTTACAGAAAACATTACGCAGCACTGCGGACCATCCCGCGCTTCTTCGCGGTTGGAAACAATGCGAAGGTCGAGCCAGTCTTTTTTTAAAGATTGGTGGTCACGATAGCCTAGTCCGTTTTTCGAGCTCTCCTTTACTTACGATGGGCTTTTTGCACATCAATAGGCCGGTTGGTTAGGATTCTTCCATAGGGAACTCACACCTACCCATTTGACTTCATTCGACTCAGGGTGCCACACAACTGATATAAACTGTATTCGATCCTGGGTACCGCACAACTGTTATCAACTTCATTCGATCCTTGGTACCGCACAACTGATATCAACTTCATTCGATCCTTGGTACCGCACAACTGATAT
>JAAAKL020015924.1:0-11266 GCA_010016065.2 Carybdea cf. marsupialis auct. non (Linnaeus, 1758)
TGTATAGGGTCTAACAATGCTGTTCCTTCTTATCACAATGTGTTCTGATCTTCTTTGTTTGGTACTTCTTTTTCATCTTCGTCTTCTCCGTCTTCTTCTCTTTCTTCTTCTCCTCCTTCTCCTTCTTTTTCTCCTTCTTCAAGTGCATCATTGTAATCCTCAGCTGCCCGCTATCTCTTCCCAAGTAAAACATTTCCCTAACACTTGCGTTAAGCAACTTGCTCAAGACTTTCTTGTATGTCCCTCTACCCTTCAATCTTGTCTATCAACACTAAAATTTCTAAGGCATCTGTTCTAATGACACGTCTGAAAAGTGTGAGCGGATTATGATTACTGGATCCTACTTCCTATGCAAGAAAGCATGGTCACACGAAGTAAAATGATACTTGATTTAATGCATAGAAAATTTTTGACGAAATTATTATTCTGTTAAAAACTCAGCCACAAGTACTTTTCTTCAATTATACATTTTTGTTCATCTTAGCAGAAAAAACGTGGTCGTGTTCGTGGCCTGCCAGATCCCCCGCGTTCATTAACATTTCTTCGTAAATTTTCCATCACACATTTTGTGTTGTTACGTGGCAGTTCCTATCCTTCATGACCCATTTAATACCTGTCTCCTTTAAAAATAATTTTCATAACTTAGGTAACGTGTGTTCTTACTAAATGAATAAAATATAAAAAAGATTCGCAGTGACCTGGGCTGACTACAGTTCCGAATTACAAAGATACGTAGACTGGTGTTGACATATAGTATGAATAGTACATGAATCAATCCAAATTGAGAGGAAACACTATAATGTATCAGTCTGCAAGAATTGAGTAATATCTAGCAAAAATTCATAGGGATGTCGTCATAAACTGTTCATCACGTAACACAAATTTAAAGGCTGATTTCCATTTGTTCTTAAACTCATTCATTCAGCCTCTCTTACAATCATGATTCAAAATATTCTTCTCTGATTTCTAGAATACCTGATTCCTTTATTAAGGGCTCCAGTTTCTCTGTTTTTCTTGCAGGGTATTCGAGTGTGTGACACAGTAGAAACATCCATTCATGGAAGTGTAATGACCCCAAGCTCAGTACCAAGTGATTACAGTTCAGATGATGACGACCTATTTGAAGAGCCTCTGCCTAAACACGAGGAAACTATCAATCACGAGACATATGAAATGCAGCCAACTAGACCCAGTAAGTATCGCAGGCTTCTCTCTAGCACCAGCGTTGAATTCGAAGGCACAGTATCAACTGTCATGACAGGACCTGATTCAAATGTTGACACCAGATGGATTTCAGAGAGTAGCTCTCCATCATCACCAAGCACTGCCTATGAAGAAAATCCAGTTCCTGACCTCAGACCTGTTTCAAAATATTGTTATAACAGGTTACTGTCTGAAACAAGCCAACAATCGATACCAGCTTGCCAGAGACTAGACTCTGAAGCAAGCGACATTTCATGGCCAGATCCTGGACTTTACAAAAGACTTAAATCCCAAACAAGCAATGCATCAGAGCAAACATACTTGACTTACATTGATGCAAGCTCCACAAAAAACAGCTCCGATAAAGATTTTCATGACGAGTCAAGTGACACGTCATCGGGAAATAATAACACAAGAGGTTTAAGATTATGTGCCAATGAAACAGACTCAAGCCCAAGGTTTGGAAATGGCATTGAAGATAGTTATGGAGGGAGAATATGGGAGAGAGGATCAGAGGAAATTGTTTAAACGCAATTAGAGCAAGCAAGTTTGAGAAATGTTTGCACTTGACACATATTCAGTTGAAATATGTTTGCGATGACTGTAAATAGTTTTACCATTAGGCCTTAGAAAGTGATTGATATTGCCTTGCTATTCGTGAGCAAGATTAAATATAGGGGTCATCATCATCAATTCCTTCCGCGTCGGAATAAAGAATCAGGTTATTACTTTGCCTTCACAAGTAAGTATTATAAAATATAGTTGATAAATATTTGGTAGAGAACACTTCCTTCAAAGGGGAACTTTTTATAAATTGTAATAAATACTTTTTAGTTGTACGAAACTCTTTGGCACCTTACAGTATCGCAACTGGATTGTGAGGACTGATGTTATCTTCAACATGAGAAACAACTTGATCTCCATTAGCGTATTAATATTGCTAATCATCCATAATACGCTGGGTAGTTTACATCCTACACAAAAAAATGCATAGTTATTTTTATGTTAGTGTTCATCAATGTAATGGTAAGTTTCAGTGTAGAAGGTCGACATTATTCAGAATTCAATGTTGGAAACTGTTCTTGTATTACCTTAAGTACACCGTGTCGAGTCTCTTTATCTGTATTTGAGGATGCTGAATTAATTCAACCATTTTATCGTTGGTTTGTATCTTAGCATTGATATATTTGCCAAATAATTATGAACGTTGCCACTGTTCATTTATGTTTATTTTTGTCATATTGACTAAGTATTTGTTTTCATATCTATCAATTTGTTCGATAAGGATAACTTTCCGATGAGTAGCCATGCCATAGTCACAAAAATTACCAAAGACGTCCTTATCCTGCGCCAGTCTTGTCAAGTTTACAAGGCTCATCCCTTTTTCTGACTTCGATATTAACAAAGGAACGAACGAGTCTTAGGTGCTTGTTTGTAAGAAGCCTCAAATCTACATCTCAGCTGTCTATGCATTCTGTGACCTTTAAATGTAGTGTTAACAGACCCTAACTACGGTTACCATGATTTAGTAAAATCACATAGTGTTTGCCACAATATTTATGAGTGTCAAACTTCGGCATAAGTCCTTTTCGGTAAATCCTTTCGCCCATGTTGTTCACTGCAAGTCTTTCCCTGCAGTTGAAACTCGGCAAAGTGATGTGGACATGATAATAGTTTACGAAAACACAGAGGGAGGAGTATAATAATATTGAACATGAAAATTTCCATCGATATGTTACAGATATTGTTCACCCGACAGTGCTCTGAGCGCATTGCACGTTTTGCCTTTGAGTATGCAGTCAGTCATGGCAGGAAGAGAGTGAGCCATTCAAAAGGCTAATATTACGAAACTCAGCGATAGCTTGTTTATGAGCACATGCCGCCAGGTTTCGATAGACAACGCCAAAATTCACCCTAGTGACATGATTTTATGTAACTGTTCAATGCAGCTTGTCTCTCATTCGAAGCAGTTCGATGTGATGATAATACCGAATTTGTATGGAAATGAGATTACTAGTATTCCGCTGCGCTTATTGGAGGACCGGGTCTACCCCCCATGGCGCTAACAACTAGGAGCCATGTGCAGTCTTCGAGGCGGAAACAAGGAATAGTGAGAAGGGTATAGCAAATCACAACGTTGCGAACCCCATGTGAATGCTTTCTGCGAGCACACAAATGCTAAACTTTTTCGGATCATCAAAGTACGCTAGTTTGATCAAAGCTGCCTTTCACAACATTGCTACAAGCTATTGCGCAAGGACAGGTGACATTTACAAATTACTATAAGAGATGCTTTTGCGGCATAAATTTCTGTAGAAATAGTTTCCTAACATAAAAATATGTTTTTAATGATTTTTCGAAGTTAAAACAGTAAGATCTGCAGTGACATGTGCCTTATGATTTCGTTGACTTTGTGAAATGCATCATCTGAATCTGTATACTATGAAACAATTGAAATGGTTTGAGTTACTGGCAATCGAGCAGTTGTGTGAATGAAGTTCTTTGATCTTGTCACCACCTATCGTCGCGGTGGGGGACTTGTTGGGGGTTTCATCCTGCTTCCTTTGTATCAAGCAAATAGAGAACAATGTTTTAGTAGATCATACTTGTCGTCTTGGTTCATTGACACTCAAAATATTAAGGGATTAAATTCCGGATTTCTGTTTGTCAATTAATATTGACCGAAGTCTGTTTGTTTCTGAAATTTTTGGACGTTTAGTCTCCTTCGCAAAAACATAAAATGGGATCCTTTTGGTTTGGAAAGCCCCATCAGGCAACAACTATGTTTCATAGACCTGTTGCCAAGTGTATCTTGCAAGAAAGGGGGTTAGGTTGCGACTGAAGGCCCCAGCTATCTCAAAATGCCACTCAAGGGAGGTTAGCGGTAGGGTAATTTTTCCATTTTGTAACTTTGAAACAATGGTAGACATGGTTATTTGATTGCCATGTGAAAAAGCACAGGAAGCCACATTCTTCTATTTCTTCATGCACGTAAACAACATATTTTATAGAGTTCCAGAGACATGGATTCCAGTGCTACAAAAAGAAACACATCCAACAAAAAATAGCAATGTCACTACAAACCAATTACCATCTAGGACCTGTTGCCTAGAAGATTGGAGAAGGACCTTGCGAAGTACTGCTCAACAAAAACGTACTGATACAAGTTATGGTACGTTTGTCCAGCACAGTGTGTTCCTGTGGCTCGAAGAATGTAGGTATATTAAGGGTTACGTTGACATCATGTGATCCTTTGCGACACCCTCGCTTGTCAAGTTATACCAGCAAGCTTGAAGTGTTACATTACGTTACACACATTACTCTCTGGCGATGGAGTAAAAGGATACAAGTAAGGAATCAAGAACAAGGAAGGAGCTTTCGAAGCATAGAAGAGAGACTGAGATGCAAACCATGATAAAGCATACAATGAAAGAAAGAGAAAAGCACGGAGAGTTACGGAAGAAGTGATAAGAAGAGGAAAGTAAGGGACAAGAAAAAGTAATCTGCAGATTGGCCAAACAAAGAGCAAAGAGCAGTCAGCTTAATAGAGAAGTAGCTTTCTTAAAGGACAGAGAGGGATTGCTGGTAACAGACTAGGGAAGATAAAGGAGAGATACAGAGAGAACTTTGATAACTTTTTAAATGTGGGAAACGGGAGAGAACGATTTAATAAATGCTAGCAATTCGGAACAGCGTGTAACAGGACAAAAGGTCATAAGTGCCATGAAGAAAATGAGAAGTAAGAGGGAAGCAAGAGGATCTAGACTAGCGACAGACTTGTTGAAACATATGGGTGAAGGAAAAGGCCAAATGATGAAGACACTACCGCATCATGTGTGATGAGAGGAAGGCATGTAATCTGAATGGGAGTTAAGTAAAGTGAAGTGAATTGGTAACCATATGCAACAGCTATGGTGCATCTTTGGAGGTTGAGACCTTCGTTGACCCGCGGCTACATTAATGTTACCAACTCGGGGAATATTTTCGGCCAAGTGGAGAGAGCTATCAGGAGTTATTATCGATTTGAAGATGGCCGTGAGATTCATGGTGAAAACATGCCATAACACAATCGGTTCTCCTTCATTGTGTAGAGATCTAAATAACGAGAAGGAAAGAAGAGGGGAGATTTGAAAGAACAGAAATGGTCGACATCGAGAAACAGGCAGAGAAACATAACTCTAAGAAATGAAGAGACATGAATGAGAAAATAAGATAAGTAAAGTTAAATTGAGATGGTTTCAGGTATATATGGAGGGTGGATGAGAGGAAGAAAGGCTTTACCAGCAACCGCACTAGGAAGAAGGTCCATGGGAGATTACCATCAAAGAGATGAAGAGTAAACGTAGAGAAAGGTAGAAAACAATTCAGAGCACAACTAAACAATGCCATAAACATACAGATATGAAAGAGAAAGATCCAGCTACTGAGCGTGAAACATAAAGAAATAACAGACTTAGCAAGTAGCAGAAGAAGACGTATTGTCATTTACTTTTTGTTTTCTCTTAATGGTTAAATGAAACTTTCTTTCTTCTATCAATCCCGTTGCTTTAAATCCGTGTCTTTGTACGAGGATCTTAAACACAGATAGTCAAGACTGAGAAATTCTGAATTATGCAAAATTAACCCCTGTTGATAATCATTTGGACATTCCCCTTAGTTAAGGATCGTGTAAAGTGTGCACATCAGCGACTTAAAAGTTGAAAATACCATCATACAAATGGCAAAGGTATATATTATACATATATAAATATCATCTATTCTTCAGGAATCTGGCAAATTGCCACAAAAAGGTATTTGTCTTTCAAATATTGAAGAGATTGTGATTTCAATGATGGCCTATGTGCCCTCCCCTAACACTTTGGGACTCAATGCTAATACCCCACGCACTAACAACGTCACATACGAAGTTATGTGTAAAGTTACATGAATTGGTAGCAGTTGCTTCAATAGAACGGGCAAAACGAATACATAAAGCGATGAAAGGCCTTCTAAAACGGGAAAACTATCTGCCGTCCTTTTGAACGAGTATCATGTATATTGACGTTGGGGCTGGGTTGAAGATCTGGGCGAGGGTGGAAGTTGGAATAGATCTTATCAGATCAAGATACCTAGAATAAATGCTTCCTGTATCATGTGAATGAACTGTGGCATTAAAATGATGCCAAAAACATTCAAGCTGCCACATTATTGTAAAATATTATACAGCTGAGAAACAAGTAAGGGGCATGATATAATAGAATCGTAAACCTTACTCCCTCCTACCCCAAAAAGCATCAATTTTGGTGTTTGGTTTTCCCTACTTCAACTTGAAGGTATTAAGAATGCATCTTTCTGTAGATTTATGTCCCTTCTTTGCGCATTGCAGTACCTTAAGCGTCAAGATTAGAGGTACTGATGGGTCCTGGGTATAGGAAAACATTTCTGAATGTCAGAAGGGCAGTGATTTCTGTTTCAATACACAAAGAGCCGATAAGTTCTTATTCCGTCAACACTCATTTCCACACTCCCTTACTTAAGAAATTCAAAACAGTTTGGAATTAGGAAGGAAGCCTTCAAGTCTACTTTTGGTACAATGGATCCTTTGGTTGAAAATTATTGTTGTCTCTTTTTATTTCCTTTTCTATTCATCACATCTATTTATGCAAACAAGTGGTCTCCAATGGATTAGAAATGGATGTGCTTACAAATGCAAGTGAATTACTGCCCTAAAATCATATTGTTACGGATTATTGCTCTACTAACATGACAGATTTTTCTCGAATTACTCACTGCTTGCTTCTGAATCTAAGTCTAAGTCACTTAAGGGTCATTAAAATCCAAGAGTCAAACGGCGAAGGCATAATTTGGTGTGACAGAACATTGTCAAAAACAATTACTCTATCTGCACTACATGAAGGCATTTTTTTTCTATGCACGATTTGCACCGGAACAATAGAACAGAAATTACTGGATTGTGTTAAAAAGACCTGTAAATGGTGGGAAAGATATTCTGTTTGGTTGATGCAAGGTCAAGGAAGTATAGGATAGGAAAAGTATTATTAAACATTGGACTGTGTTGAATGAGTTGCTGGATTTATTGAACTTATCTTTCTTGAAGATACAGAGTGCAGGTGCTCTTTTACTGATTTGAATTAGTTTGTGGCTTCTTGGAGCTGATGTTTCACGCAGATCCACCTATAGTTGAGAAGGAAAGAGAGCTTATAGAACAATATTCAGTTGATCGGACATAGGATACAGATAATTTTGCAGTTGGACATTTTTATTGAGAACTATTTGCTTCGATGGAAAGCGATGCTATCCTGATTGGTGGATGTAAGATAAAGACAGTATGGAGTAG
Organism: Carybdea cf. marsupialis auct. non (Linnaeus, 1758); assembly: GCA_010016065.2. NCBI lineage: Eukaryota > Metazoa > Cnidaria > Cubozoa > Carybdeida > Carybdeidae > Carybdea > Carybdea cf. marsupialis auct. non (Linnaeus, 1758). The sequence goes on from JAAAKL020015924.1 coordinate 7,541, forward strand.
GAAAACTTGTGTTAGAGGTGGGACTTGGTTGAATGAGTTGCTGGATGTGCTACACAAATCTTGTGCTTCAAGATCTATGAGGTATGTGATGCAAAAGTTTTTATTAGAAATTGGACTTTAGTATGAACCTTGACGTCAGGCACGTTTCCATTGTTTTGGATTGGTTTATGGTTTCAAGTAAAATGCAGATATATTTGCCGTTTTACTTTGCCATTATGAAAATTTGTTGACTTGTAGACTTGAGACATTTGATCCGATTAGTGGCGTTAAAGAAGTAGCTGTGTAAGGGCTGATGTTTCACGGAGGTTCATGTATGAATTAGACACTACGGAAATTAATAAGGGTGTTACACAAATTGGGTATAGAATGCACATATATTTGCATTCTTGCTTTGTGTTCAAGAACATTTTCTTTGCATGATGACAGTTGATAAATGATACGATGGTTAAAATGATCACTGAGGTGTGAAATAGAAAATGTATTATTCGAAATTGGACTGCTTTGAGCTAGTCGCTGAAGTTTTATGAGTCCAAACGATGTTTTACGCAGTTGGATATGTTTTCGGATTTATGGGACAGATGTTTCATTTTTTTAACGTGGACGCTATGGGGCTTATTGTGCAGAATCAAGTTTATCGGACATTGGATGTTGATATCTTTGGAGTCTGATATCATTAAGAACTGTTTGTTTACATGCAGAAAAATGATAATTTATACGCTGAAGGCCAAATCACATCTCACATTGACACAGAAACATGGTTATATATCTGTCTATAAGAAAGTACATTTGTATTTATGTGTGGATGTCATAATTATTTAGAGATAGGAGGTTGACATTTGATATTGTGGATGCAATATCTATCTAGCATGCAAGGTAGTATTTGAAATGGGACTCTGCTAAAAGTGTTTTTAGATCTTTATAGCTCAAGTTTCACATGGCCATAAAGCCTTGATACATTGTGATTCATTTTTGGAGCAATACATTTTTAAAGAATGAAGTGTGGGTATGATTGGGAGTAATTTCATATGCTTACATGAAGACTATTGATCTTGTATACTGTGGATTCGAAATTCATGATATGTGGAGTAGTTAAGATAGAGCTGAAAATGGATCTGTAGATTTGCAAAGTGACGTTTTAAATTGACTTAGAAAGAAGGGTTTTGGGCTAATTTCAAGTCTATTACCTCGATCGAGAATAGAGGGCTTGGACTTTATCTTATATTTGTTTACATTTAGCCAATTAATATCTTATGCGGTGGTTTGAAGAGAGGCGGAGGAAAAGAGGCTAAAGTATGCAATAGTTTTAATTGGCAATTGAAGTCTAGCTAACTAAGTTTCTGGATAAGCAAAGCTCATAATTCACTAAGATCTGCATATTATTAAGATGCTACATGACTTCAAATTTTTGAAAAGCACATCGTTCTTTATTTCATTTCTTTTAAAACATATCACTTAATGCTGATAATATCCATAGAAAACTGGGAGAAAAAGATAGAAGGATGAAATTTCGGAAAGCTATGCCAAACGATGACTTTTTTGTTGGCACTGAATAATGTTTTGGAAACAAAGCTAACCATGTGGCTATTGGTAAAGATATGTTTGAAATTCAAATTTTGGCCTCAATATTCTAGTTAATTACAGACGTGGATGAATACTTGAAAATGTGTGAATTTCTCAAAAAATCATAGAAAAGATTACGTTAACTAAGAAATTGGTCAGATTTTCAATTTCAATCAATTTGAAAAAGTCGCGTAATAACAACGCAAAAAAAGTGATAAAAAAGTAATGAAGTAATTTATACTTCCAATACACATCCCATTAAACAGAGGATCAACAATAGTCTAGTTTACATTAACAACTTGCGAACAATAAGAAATATACTCTGGGGTCAAATTAACCCCCTTCTCAGTAGCTAGAGGGCAAGGAAACAATTCAGTACCCTGAGGGTTAAGCCATAATGCAATCAGATATCTGCTGAAAGCTGTGTGAGTCAAAGCCTGTCTCAAGTAATGTTGACTAACTCTGGATGATACACTATAAGCAGAGCGTGAAATTGATAGATGAATATTTCGTTCCTCAGTATTAATGCAGTTTCTCTCTTTACATTTGCAGAGGCACTGCATTACGAATGTATGCTATTATGTACATGATGATTAAAACTGTGAAGAGGATAGGGGTTGGTTCTTCTTCAAGGCGGACGATGGAAGTTACAATTTATCTAAAATGGATCATATGTCAATAGGAGACTATGTGAGTTTGTTTTCTTCTTCTTGATTGCATGAGTCTGCTGATTCTTTCTATGAAGAGGATAGGATTTAGTGATACTTCAGACGGAAGATACAAGTGACCATTAAGCCATAATGGCATCAACTGTCGACAGGAAGCTATGTGGGTCACAGTCTGTCTGAGGTGATGTTGAATAATACTGTATAAAACACTATAGGGAGAGAGTGAAGTTGATTGATGAGTATCTTGTTGTGGAGTATAGATCAAGTTACAAATTTTATATTTACAGGGGCAGTAAATAACGCGTGTATGCTATTATGCTTTTGATGACTGAGTCTGTGAAGAAAGTAGGAATCAGTTATATTTCAGAAGTAAAATAGAAGTTACCATTAGGTCATAATGGCATCAGAAATTCACAAGATGGGATGTGAGTCACAGTCTATCTGAAGTGATGTTGAATAATACTGTATGATACACTATAAGCAGGGAGTGAAGTTGATTGATGAGAATATTGTTATTGAATATAGATCAAGTAACTAACTTTACAATCACAAAGGCAGTGAATAACGAGTGTATGCTATTTTGTATTTGATGGCTGAGTCTGTGAAGAAAGTAGGAATCAGTTATATTTCAGACGGAATATACAAGTTTTCATTAGGTCATAATCGCAACAGATATTCACAAGATGGGACGTGAGTAACAGTCTGTCTAAAGTGAAGTTGAATAATACTGTATAATACACTATAAGCAGAGAGTGAAGTTGATTGAAGAGTATATTGCTATGGAGTATAGATCAAGTAATTTACTTTACATTTAAAGAGGCACTGAATAACGAGTGTACGCTATTTTGTATTTGATGACTGAGTCTGTGAAGAGAATAGGGATCAGTTATATTTCAGACGGAATATACAAGTTTTCATTAGGTCATAATGGCAACAGATATTTACAAGATGGGATGTGAGTAACAGTCTGTCTGAAGTGAAGTTGAATGATACTATATAATAAACAAAAGCAGAGAGTGAAGCTGATTGAAGAGCATATTGCTATGGAGTATAGATCAAGTAATTTGATTTACATTTACAGAGACAGTGAATAACGAGCGTACTATATTTAGTATTTGATGACTGAGTCTGTGAAGAATGTAGGAATCAGTTATATTTCAGACGGAAAGTACAAGATGCCATTATGTCATAATGGCATCAGATATACACAAGATGGGATGTGAATCTCAGTCTGTCTCAAGTGAAGTTGAATAATACTGTATAATACACTATAACCAGAAAGTGAAGTTGATTGAAGAGTATATTGCTATGGAGAATAGATCAAATAACACTTTTTACATTTACAGAGGCAGTGAATAACAAATGCATGTTATTATATATTTGATAACTGAGTCTGTGAAAAGAGTAGAAATCAGTTATAATTCAGACGGAATATACAAGTTTTCATTAGGTCATAATGGCAACAGATATTTACAAGATGGGATGTGAGTAACAGTCT
>JAAAKL020015925.1:0-11265 GCA_010016065.2 Carybdea cf. marsupialis auct. non (Linnaeus, 1758)
TATTTTATCTGTACATGGCTGAACTTAGCCATGTAGCCTGATATTATAAGTCTTTCTCTCCTTCGCTATCTGATATTTTATCTGTACATGGCTAAACTTAGTCATGTAGCCTGATATTATAAGTCTTTCTCTCCTTCGATATCTGGTATTTTATCTGTACATGGCTGAACTTAGCCATGTAGCCTGATATTATAAGTCTTTCTCTCCTTCACTATCTGATATTTTATCTGTACATGGCTGAACTTAGCCATGTAGCCTGATATTATAAGTCTTTCTCTCCTTCGCTATCTGATATTTTATCTGTACATGGCTAAACTTAGTCATGTAGCCTGATATTATAAGTCTTTCTCTCCTTCGATATCTGGTATTTTATCTGTACATGGCTGAACTTAGCCATGTAGCCTGATATTATAAGTCTTTCTCTCCTTCACTATCTGATATTTTATCTGTACATGGCTGAACTTAGCCATATAGCCTGATATTATAAGTCTTTCTCTCCTTCGCTATCTGGTATTTTATCTGTACATGGCTGAACTTAGCCATGTAGCCTGATATTATAAGTCTTTCTCTCCTTCGCTATCTGATATTTTTCTGTACATGGCTGAACTTAGCCATGTAGCCTGATATTATAAGTCTTTCTCTCCTTCGCTGTCTGATAATTTTCTATACATGGCTCAAAACTTTGAAAAATTGGCACACGTGGTTTGCTTCGTCTGTTCTTGGACATTGTGACGTGTAACGACTGCATTTTATGAAGGCAATGACCTTTTTCTGAATAGTACGTGGATCGTGTCAGAACTAGAATCTGTGTAACACATGTTCATCTTTGTTCTTCATCTTTCTTTTCATAATATAGCAAGACAACTCTGAACTCTGAAAGTCTATAACTCGTATGTTAAACTTCGCGACTCTAAAACTCTGACCCTCAGATTAAAAGAGATCATCTTAAGAATAATAATGGGCGTCACATCCGAAACTCAACTCCTTCCCAGACTATTATAAGAACAGAACTCGTAGTTTTGGTAGTTTAGAAACAAATTTTTAAGGCAATAGAAATAGACTTTAAAACCTCTATAACTGCCCAAATAAATCTGATGCAAAAAATTATGTTAATTGCCACTGTTCCCTTGACTTTTTCCTGTATTATCCTTCAGTCTTTGTTTGCCCCACCTCACCCCTAAAAGGTTTGCTGTCCTTGAAAATTTACGTGTTACTTGCCCGCAAACGTAACATATTCGTTTCATAATCATATGAGTTTCCCTCAGCATCATCCGGACAAAAAGGTGTTTACAGTCCACGCAAAAAGTAGTCGAACAAAGATTGCCTTTATCTAACTCAAGGAATAGATAAAACGAAGTCGTAACTGATGTTACATAACATGTCGACCACAAAGTCTGGTTAGCGTGAAGTGTTCCGACCTTACGGTTTCACCTAACACTTACGATTCTTTCTACTGCTAACAAAACGGTGCATGCAACTAACTGATGATCTAGTTTTGCTACGGTAAACCAACTGCACGTTTTGCACAGAAATGTCGTGACTTCCACGACCTACCTTACATCTTTTCATGGCCTTGAGGTCGCACTTCTCTCGTGACTATTTGCGGGGTTCTATGGCACGCATTAATGTTTCATCAATAAAGTAAATCTTGCAGAAGGGTTATGAGCAAGACCAGGAGTCAGCTGCGAGAGATTAACGAATGTCTTGTCATAAACAAAGTTGCTATAGTCGAGTACTCTTATTGTACAGTCTCATGAAATCTGGCTTAAAATCAGTGACGAGGTCACAAGTATTTGCTCCAATCATTTGAACTTGTACGCAATGGGTGAATGACACGCAATACTGTATATCATGTCATATGGTCGATTACGTCTCCAAAAAGAGGCCAGTTTGAACAGGGAAGTGGGAGGTCTTTGAAAAAAGGCATATCATTTCGTGTTATGTGAGGTTATGAGATCTGCATGAAAAGTTTTAATGTTAGCACTGTACTAACAACAAGCAATGACTCCAATAAACGACTCTCAAGTTTCCTTTGACTACATCTCTTTTGCACCAGATTGGGTACAAGCAAATCTCAACAATTAAGTAACTATTACTTTTAAAATTCACGTTCGTCTTAATTTTCCATCAAACTCCAACCAACTCCTCAAGGCAACACCTACAATCCTATTTTACAATGAACGCTTAAACAGGAAGAGGTCTGGTACACAATTTTCCAGACATCGCAAAAGTTTTAGGAAGTCATAAATGCAAAATGAAGAAACTAAGCTTGCTGCCCTCTCGTTTACAGCTGATTTTGTAACCTTAAAAAGTGACGCAATCGACTTCGGAGAGGTGCTAGCACGGAAAAGCAAGGACAAGATGAAGAGGACATAACTTATTTATGAAGTCCAGTACCGAAGGATCGGTAATATGTTCTTGAGACTTGATAAAAAAGGAAAGTGGTTTTCTCAAAGCCAGTCGGAAAGATTAATAAAGTAGCAAAGTATCTTACGATGGGTTTGATTCCCTTTGGTCCTACGATTTTTCACCATGGAGCTTTGATAATATCGATGTCTACCTTCAGTTACTACACAGTGATTTTAAGTCTCGTAGATAATCGGAACAAAATTCTATTTTGTCCCGTTTTTGTTCATCCCAGATAGGGAACAAAGGAACGCGTCGGCCTCTTCTTTTCCAGGATAAGCTTCGTTTAAACCAATGATTTCAAAAATGAGTGATAACGGCTTCCAACTCCAGTGGGAGTACCCAAGGAAGAGAGGTGAGAAAATAATACTTTCTGGGTGAGACTTTTAAAAGACACATTTCTAGTTTTAATTTCTGATTTTAATTTTTCAACATCTTCAAATAAGAATTTCGTCGTTGTTTTAGCTAGATCAAACATGTAATGGTGTCACCCAGCACCTACTCGCTCGTTTTATGACGTTACATCTGCAATGGTTGACTTTTTGTAAAACATAAAGATAGCAACTTGTAATAGAGCAACTCTCTGATTTTATCCTAGCAAAGGGATGTGAAAGTTACATAAATAAGGAATGGACTTGTTTTTCGCGCATTACTAGCCGGAATTTTTAACGATTCGCATCGTTATAGTTGTTATAGTTTTCAAAAATTTATCCGTTATATTCTATACTCCTCTTAAGGGCGCAGGAATGTTGTGACGTGTCATTAGTTATAGGGCCTGCGCCGAGTTATGTGAAACCGCTGGTCGCCCACGCTATCTTATAAAGGATTGTGTAATTCCTCATGACATGTGGTTTTTGGAGATAGAAGTAATGAATAGGTTTTGTATTCCTGCTATCGTGAGTTTACATAAAAGGCCCGTCTATGTGTTAAAAGTATATTCTTCTTTATCAGCGTCTAACTACTTTAGCCGCGCTATAATAGTACCCCCTCACATTGATAGAAATCTGCCCCTTCCTCCGAGAAATTTGGCTCTTGCTCTTTACCAGCTGTCACTGTTAATGAACTGCGCTTCCAATCCTTTATTTGTCATAGAACTTCTAGATTACGAAAAGGCCCATCTTTGATTTTCTAATGAGACCTTCGACGTAAATATGTCCCGTTACAAAGCTAAAGTAAAAGCCAATGAAATACGCAATATGTTTTAAGTGATTTTTATTCATGCCTGGTCTCCATATGTGTCATCAAATTGCAAAGTCTAAGAATTATGAACATGCAAATAATTTGATTTGTTTTGAACTGAAGAAAGAAACGGCTTTCCTATACCCCTTATTCATCCTACCAATCATACGTGATTCTAAACAAGTCAAGACGGTTGGCTTTTAAAAGAAAGATAACCAATCTCATAACTTTCAGAAATCATACTTATCAAACTCTATTGCACATTGTAATCACTGAAGATAGACATCGGTTTTATATAACCTTGTTGATTAAAAATCGTGGGCGAAGGGGAAATCAAACCCAAGGTCTCCGCAGTTGCGCAACATACCATGCTTTGCCACTAAGCTACAGTCCCTTACCGACCAGATAGCAATCTATTGTTTGGTATTACGTCACAACAACAGCCCTCATTGATCCATGATGGACATGGCAGTCCCTAGGGTAGAAGCTTGACTGTACACATGTGAGGGATGCACTCGAAAAGATGTCAAACGTTTCAGTATAGGTGTTATGGATAATAAAAACAAACGATACTTTCATAAAAAACTATAGACCGTCGCATTGCGTTGCAAAAATGAAATGAGATGTTGTTTAATCCGACAGAAAACCATACATTACTTACAGGCAGATTTTCGGTAACCACTTTCTGGTAAACTGTTGTTGGTCTGAAATGTTATGTTTTAGCGTCATGTTTCTAACTCACACTTGGATAAAAGAAGAATGGGTTGGTACATCATAGGTGTAACCATCATAGGAGGGATAAAGTTCCCTCTTTGATGATTTTTATTTCTTGTCTTTTTGCTGTTCAGTCTTCAAATGGTAACTTTTGCACAAAACCATTTTGCTGTCAGCGCATGCGCCAATATCTTTCTGTTCGTTACCAGTGAGTACATACGCACCACTAGAGACTTGATAGAAACACGCTTGGAGAGCATCTACTCCAGTGTAATCGATGAGATCTTATTCAGGCGAGAAGCCAGTATCTCAGTTTGGGGAAACAATTTTGCTTTCGATGGGAGTGGGTTTGTCGAGCACGATAGTGCAAATATCGATATAGGAGGAGTTCCCCGGCTACGACCTGACTAAAATTGATGATGTTTTCCTGCAATCTCCACTTAAATTCTTTATTCTAAACATTAATTGATTCTTTCGCAAATCCCCGTACATGTAAGGCAAGGGCTAAGTTTGAGACTCTGTAATAACACAATTGTAAGGCTTTTTAGTTAGCTCATAGAAAATGGGCAAAAGATTATAAGCAGCTTATCCGAATAGGATCAACAACGACTGAGAGAGAAGGAATCAGAAATTGCTAGAATTGCTCAGAAACAAAATTGTTTACTACAGTTTTACAAACTAACAAATGATAGCTAATCATTCTCATCTAGTTAGGCTTATTAAGGGGAAGATGGAGTGTGTGCTAGGAGCTTGTTAGCTGAAAAGCTGTTGACTTCGATAACATGTAAATCGCTAGATTTTTGATTGAAGCAGTAGAAGTCAGGTGTTTGTGATTATCATAATTGTCAATACTTCAGTGCGTCGTAAAACTACATTTGGGCAAGATGTCACATATCGAAACCGATGGCGGTTCCAAAACATAATTTATTGGAGGCGGGGGGGGGGGGGGCGTCATGACCTTGGATGATGACTTTATTTTAGTAACCGTATAGATTACAAGGCAAGGCGTGTCTCTAGTAGCTTTTGGATCACTTCGAAAGGTAAATAAATTCAAATTCGCATGTTACTGGATGCAAAAAATTTCCCTTTAGAAGCTGATCAATACTTGAAAAAAGTTGGCTACACCACTCAGGGGTGCCTTTAAATAGGAAATACATTAACAGCGAGTCTCCTAATCAAAATAAAGAATCACGATTGAAAACCACCGTCTTAACTAAAGTAGAGGGGCAATTTAATGATCATAAATTCACCCTTGCGTAAAGTATAAAACTTTGAGTAGGTTCTTGTAAGACTGAAAGCATCTTCGCGTTTTTACCTGAAAACTGTTATTGAAATATAATATTGCAATATATATACGGGAATTTGTGCTATATTAGTACCTGTTGAGACCACTGTAACAATGAAAATACGGGCTGATTTATGAGTTGAAACTGCCGCTAACTAAAGTCAACAAATAGACGGAGTTTCCTCTGATCGAATATTTATCGAATAATCAAGAAAGATACGACGATTCGATTTCCAGCAAAGTCGTCGACACTCTATACTCCTTTCTTCAATTCATCAATTCTATCAAACTCCTGAAGCTAAACTGATTTAAAAGCATGTCTGTTGACGTCACGTCACGTGTCTGTTGACGCCCAACTAGAACTCAGACTACTTTGCAACGAAACCGGACGAAGTGAATTGAGTATGAACAGAATGAACCAAAAAACAGAAGAAATATAAAAAAAATCATTTGAAAAAAGGAGAAGCAAGTTTACTATAAAAGCTGGAAGTTTTATTTATCTCGACGATCTTCTGATTGAATGTCCGCGAGCGCATACCGAGCAACAAATTACATATGGAAAATTTCACATTTACCTTTAATTAAAAAAGCAATGCAAAAGGTGGGAGATGGAACATCCCAGCACCCAGTCGTGATTTTTAAAGTGGTATAAGTGCAAAACAGACTACTGCCCCAGAAAAATATTGTTAAGATTGAAAACGTAATCATGGAAGCCAACGAAAGCACGTTAATAGAATCCAATCACTTTTGTAATTTTTCTCAAAATAAGAAATTTGAAGTTGAAGGGAAGCAAGAAGGATGCGTGGCAAAAAACCCCCATACCTCATAAGGGGAGGTCCTTATGCCAGATCATCCCCTCTTTTATTTGTATCCGTCACTTTTGAATACGCTTCTATCCACCTGACCCTAAATAATATTATATCAGTCTCATCCAACGAACTATGAATCTCTCAATTGATGGTTTTCCCCACACCCTCCCTCAATTCCTGACGCTACGTCCTTGGTTGCTCACTACGGAAGCAAGTCATGAACTCTCCAATACTGGAGGCTATGAGTAAGCAAATGAATTGAAATCATCCTGTTTGACCAGTTTCTTACATCCCACGACATATCAGTTCAATGTAATCGATTCCACGTTAAGATTTGTTTATTTTCGTTTCAAAATGTTTGTATTGGCATTATGACGTCAGGACGCCCACAGAACCTATTCAGCATTCTTACGTCATACAGTTTGGATTTGACTTGCTCTCTGTCAATCGAAAATTTTCTCGATAAAAATGGTTTGGTTACGGAAAACTTGCGAGCAGTCCGAGAAGGCATATGTTGGTATTTTGAAGTTGTCTTCTCAAATTTATAACTACCTGCTCGTTGCACCGTCACAATTGCCTACTTTAACAAGAAACTTTAAAGTATCAATCTCGACTCTGAAATTCCACTTGCATTTCTCATGTACATTATTCCCATACCTGTTCGTACCTACTGGCAGGAATGTGCATGTGTGTATGTGCAGCAAGCACATTATAGGTTTCTCTATGGCATCTCAAGCATCCCATGATGCTCACTGTACCAACTTTTGTACTGCAATCTCATGATTGCCAGGAAATGAACAAAACAAGTTCTGTCGTTAAATGTAATCCTGGAATAAATATTTTTAAAAAGTGATCAGTATCTATAGTTGATGTTGATAAAATCAGTTCTGACGTACTTACGATTTCTGCCTCTCTTTGTCCCCTGGATATGTTGAGGGAACTTTCACGTGTTTTACGTATGAACTCGAGTTCTAATCATCACCATAATGCAGAATCACACCAAACGTTTTCCATTTATTTAAAGATATTGCACCAAAAGAGGCACACTCAGCTTTTACTTTAGAAATAGCTAAAACAATCAACAAGAATTTAGTAGACAGCACCTTTTGCGATACATATGTCGTGCATTTATTGAACCAGCCAGCTTTCCTCCTGGCTTAGGCCCCGACTCATCTATTTCTGATGTAACATCCCATTTAGGCCTGCTATATTAGAATCAGTCCTGGTGTGACCTTGAAAGACATCCGGTGGCAAGATCCCTACCAGGGAAGATGGGAATTTGGGGGAAAGTAGAGTTATCCCTTAGTTTTTTTAGTTCCAAAGATTATGAATGGGGGAAGTTCCACCATTCATAATCTTTGATTGCTCTTAGGTTCCCTCTGACCCTAGAGATAGCACATACACAGGGTCCCCAACTCAGGGTTATGAGCAATGGCCAATGGTGGAAGTGGCAAGATATTAGCAGTGAAGGTAGAAGAGCTACGACTTCGAAAATCAGTGGTTGCTTGCAAGCGGAGGAAGTCTGCGGCAGAGAGGTGGTGATATCTTCCACAGAATTCTGGAAGCGCAGGCAGCACTACAGTACTGGAAACCTCTCTGCTGCATTTTCTGCACGACTACTACCTTATCATGTCAATTGAAAGAATGTTGATCAACAACGTTAATGGGATATCTTAACATGTCCTTCGTTTGGTAGAGTGCGGTTGACAGAGCAGGACATACTAGATCGTCATCAAGCTACTGCTCTAAATCGATGGAAGACGTTCAGATTAGCAACTTTGAACGTACTTACACTATATCAAAAAGTGAATTTTTGATTCATGTGATATAACTTTGGCGTACTCTGGAAAAAGCACGAAGCAGGAGTGTGCTTGTTGTTGCCAAAAGAGTCAGCCAAATCCAGTAGTGAAGGTTATTTGAAGAAGAAAGGTCCCAGAACATAATGTAGAAAACTTGTTAAACGAAAAATGGAAAATATGAATGAGAGTGTGAAGATAGATGAATTGTATGAACATGTGAAATTGACATTAGTAACAACTGCAGAAGATGTGATACGTAAAGTTACTTTCAAGAACAATCATGGATGACAGATGAAATTTTGGAAGTAATGGAGGGAAGGCGGACAGTTAAGAATAATAATGTGTAGTATCAGCAGCTGAAATTTGAAATCAGATAGAAATGAGATGAAGAAAAGGATGAGATGCTGACTGATCTATCTGAAGAGGTAGAAAAGATCAATCCAAGGAAAACTTTACAGCCTAGTGAAGCTGGTAACTGGAAGAAAAGGGGGGATGTTGTAATGCCTCCAGCTTTATTGAGGCAAAAGATGGCACATTGATAAGCAATAAAGAGGTAGCAAGATTGTAGTCAGGTGAGGTTTAAAGATGATCGAGATGGAACTTTCACCTGGAGGAATAGTGAAAAACGTGCGAGTTTTCAAGAGGAAGAAGCGAAGGCAACAAAATAAATGAAAAATGGTAAAGCAACCTGCCATAATAGACAGAGAGAGAAATTATAGCAGTACTTGAAGACTTTGGCATGAAATGATAACAAAGTAGTCAAATATGTTAAATTGCAAGGAGATATGTGTAAGTCAGTGTTCATTACAATGCCAAAGAAACCAGGAGCAATAAAGTGTGAACTTCACTGGACCATCAGTCTAATGACTGACGTTTTGCTAAGAATGCTGATTAATCAAGTAAGAGGAAGAGATCAAGGCGTGATTGAAGAAGTGCAGTTCAGGTATGCGGAGGACAAAGAGGCAAGGAATACCATCTACTCGTTGAGGATGATAATAGAGAGGTCGATTCAAGGACAGAGGGGTTTATATGTGTACTTAGTTGATTATATGAAGGCATTTGACAACGTTAGATATGAGAAGATGATGGAGGTACTGCAAGAGTTTTGACATTGACGAGGGGGAACTGTAACTAACGTGAAACCTCTACTGGGACCAGACAGCTGCGGTAAAGGTTAATGAAGAGTTAAGTGAATGGTTAGGGGTTGAGAGAAGAGTGACACAAGATTGTGTGATGACACCAAGTCTGTTCTTTTTCCACGCAGAGAAAATTGTAGGAGAAATTGAGGATATTGATGGAGTTAATATTAATGGAATTGATGTCAATAATATCAGGAGAAGAGAGGTTAAATGGAGAGCTTTCTACTACCAAAGAAGAGGGGTTCAATGCAAAGAAGAGGCGATCAATGGAGCACGTTCTTCTACCAAGGAAGAAAGCTTAAATGGGGCACTTTCTATTGCTGAAGAAGAGAGGGTCAATGGAGTATGTTCTACTACCAAAGAAGATAAGTTCGAATGAAAAAGTTCTTCTACCACTTTCTACCACCGAAGGAAAGAGGTTTAATGGAGCACTGTCTGCTACCAAAGAAGAGAGCTTCAAATGATCACTTTCTACTACCGAAGAAGAGAAATTACATGGAGTTTAATTAAGCATTTTTGATTACTGAAGCAATGATTTACATCTTTTACTGAATAGAGCACAATGATTAATATGTAGGAGGCACCTATGTCTACGTCTGTCTGTCTTTGTTGACTGGAGACTCTGAGATTTGATCTGAACCAAATGTAACATCTTTTCAAACCCTTTTCAGTGTTTGCGGCTGCTAAAATGCAAGTTCTGAACGTTTCGAGATAAGAAGTTGTAAGAGGCGTTTATGTTTTCACTGCACAAGAGGCGGTAATGACAGATGGTGTATTCGCATAGCTGTCTTTTGCACTGATCTCCTTCCTGTCAAGGAAAGCCTGCTGAAATAAACCGACGTTTTGTATATTTCACTTTTACGAAACGCCCTTTTGTTCGATTGACGCTCAAGCAAACATGTCACAATGAAATTATCTGTCGTCTCTTCTACATAGGCTGTGTACTGAATAGTACTATTAGACTGTGTCACAACTAGAATTTTTGTAAGACATGTTTCTTTACATAATTTATTGATACAACTCTGGACTCGGAAAGTCTATAACACGTGTGCTCTGTTAAACTCCGAACCTCTGGCCCTCAGGTCATAAGTGATTATCTTAAGAATAGTCATGGCCGTCACATCCGATGCTCAACTCCTTCCCAGACTACTTTCAGAATAGGCTGGTAACATCTTTCTTTCCCAGTGCGCATAATAGAATAGTGAGTTCCCTCATTCGCTACTGTATTCTGCAAGGAAAGAACCTTATTTGGTTATGGGCAAGTTGGGTATGTGCCCCTGGGGCCTCAACCTACAGAACATGCTACCAACTTCGGGCTAGAAGTCACTCTGATGGATGGCAACAGATTATGACCTACCTAGATGGATGTTTTGGACAAAGCTAACAGCGCTACCAAGAACTAGGTCTATCACATAAACACTGATAATTGGTAAGGATCAGAGGGGCAGGATCACTTCCCCATTTTGTTTCTATCATTTCTATATCATTTTCCGCTCCGATTTCTTTGATTCAAATGCAATGGTGTAGCAATGCAGAGGGGTCAAATCAACTGGACTCAAGCCCGAACTGGTAAAAAGAAAAAGGTCGAAGTTGTTAAGTAAAAGTTTTATCGACAGACAAATATTGCGGTAAGGGGCTGTACCAGATAATAGATATCAGTATGGTTGATGAACATACGCTGTGCCCGTTCTATTGCAAAGTAACAATTCTGAACGACGCCAATATGTTTCTGTTCTCATTTTTCTTCATACGACAGAAACTTTCCAAGGTCATCTCTTGTGGCGTTGCAAATGATGGCGGACATTTGCCGCACTAAGGTGACATCATATCAACCAGTCCTGGGTCGAGTGAAAAAAACACTGATCTTTAAAAAAGACTGGATCGAGCTTCCCATTGTTTCCAACTACGAAAAAGTGTAGTCACGAGTACTGGCC
>JAAAKL020015926.1:0-11265 GCA_010016065.2 Carybdea cf. marsupialis auct. non (Linnaeus, 1758)
AGCCCGATATAAAGACTATCGGTTGGGGAAGGCAACGGGAGACCACCCCTGTAAATGTGCTCTCTCCCCAGGACATTTCTCACTCTGGCCGATCAATAGGCCACGCTCGAAACCGAGTATGCCACAAAAAAAGCATCCGCTCTGTGGTGAAAGATCAAAGCAACCTGAATTGGCTGCAAAGAAAATGGAAACAGCTAATGGAATCAAGGGTATCTGCCCCTCCCAGTGCAAGGTTAAACCATCAGTAATACTTTTCATGAGATTTAGATTCCATTAACGTGTTATTTCTCATGGTCCTGGTTTTAGTAATTATTGTATATGAATAGTGATGTTTAACAAAACGTAGAACAAAAAGTCTGAGAAAGATGAAAGGCCCCACTTTGAAACCGTAAGAGTAGAAATATATTTCTATCAAGACATTCAAACTTTATCTATCGTGTAAACTTTCTGCTTCAATTAATATTGAAAACTGATAAATGCCTATTTTCTGAAGAAAAGTCTATAACCGACTATTCTGGATGCATTTCAGGATTGGTATACTACTACTGCAAGAGAATTGTCTTACTAGAGTTAGCTTCTGCTCCCACAACTGGCAGATTGTGAATGTGTGTAAAGTACAGTAGACTGGTAGTGATGTGATTAGGAAGGAAGGAAAATATTGATAAGTGAAGGAAATAGAACGTGTTTCCTCTTTTTAAAAGTGATATTTAGGCTATTATTAAGCAACAAAAACAATGCTGTTTCAAACTTAAAATACAAATAAATTCAATTGCAGAATTGATCTTCTGCATTGAAGAGTGTTTGTTTCTCCTTTCCCACAGTAGAGACAAGAGAGACAAATGCTGAATTCTGACTAGACCTAGGCCTTTTCCGGTGGCCTTCATTTAGGCCCTCAGTCACACAGAACCGAACAGCATTTAGATTTGGATGGCCTTAAGCAATCTAATAGCAAAGCTGTTCGAAGATAATGCCTTTTTATTGCCTGAGGTAGCTGTTTGTAGCAAAATTCCCTTGCTGCTTTACACATTCAAAATAGTCTGTAGGTCTCGCTCTTGCCATTATTCTAGATATAGTATCTATAATCGTTTGAATATGATTAGTGGATTTCACCACAACCACATTCTAAGTGATTGGAACCGAAACAGAAACTGTACAGGATGACCTTTAGGAAAGCGGTTAAATGGTACCCACGATTGATAAGATAGGTTAACCCTTACCGGACAGAGGTGGGTCTAGCTTGACCATGGCTCTATATCTCTTCTTGATATCTTATAAAAGACTTGGGGACAATGCTTTTTAAACTTTCAAACTTCCTCTCAAACATGTTTTTAAGTATTTCGCAAAAATTATTTTGTTTTTGAAAATAGAGTAGTAGAATACATTGTTTTTGTACAAAGCCAGTAAACTGCTGTTAAAATAACTCTTTGTACTCAGTTTTACGTTTATTGGCTTTTACATTCAAAGAAAAAGCTTAAATAACGTTTTAATAATCAACTGTACTCTAACAAGAGCCGCCGTGGTCTAGTGGTACAGGAATCGGACTCACATGCCACAGGTTGTGGGTTCGAATCCAGCCTAGCCCGATATAAAGACTATCGGTTGGGGATGGCAACGGGAGACCACCCCTGTAAATGTGCTCTCTCCCCAGACATTGCTCACTCTGGCTGGGCAACAGGCTACGCTCTGGCTTTCCTTCAGCAGCGAACAAATCTTTCGCCTTTTACGAAAGATTTCCGTGGAGGAGAGCATGCTAAAGTGTCTATAGACCAAATTTTTGCTATCCTGCCCTCAAACGAGGCTTATTCCTCTCTGCTAATCAGGAGGTACAATGAGAGATCGCTACGCTCGAAACCGAGTATGCCACCAAAAAAAAATACTCTAACATAGTGATTTTGAAATGGTGTTACAGTACTCCTTAACTTCCAGACACAGAGAGGGTTATCAGGGGCTAAGTCATCCAGGTTTACTATTAGCCCTCCCCCGTAGTCTTACATCTAGGTTCAATCATTGTGTTAGATGACCCTACTATCTACCTTATCGAAATATACTTCTGATTTTACAATGACTAATTTAATAGCCAAAGACATCACGTTTTCTGATAGTACAAACATAGGATTGTGAAGCGAAGAATTCTCACAATGGATGAATAATTATTACCTAGCAATTCTGATACGCCTAATGTTTCAACAGGAAAGCACAAGAATTCTTTCCCGAATAAAACCAAACCCTCATTTTTGAAGGTCCTTATTACTAAAATTGTGTGTTTATATGTTCTGCTGGGTTGTGCATCAGATGATTTTCAGCCACTGTTTAATTCATTGAGATTTTTAAGTTTATAGTTTGGTATTTCTAAAGTCTTTAAAGCCTATACACTTAAAATTTTGAACTATGCGAGAAGTAAAGTTTGGCTTTTATTAATCATGAAATATATCATTGCGCTGAAATCCTTTAGATTTGATTGCTGAAATAGCATGATTGCAATTTCAACCTGGCATCAGCGTCCGGCGGTAATTTTAGGTAAAACATGAAAATATCTGTATCTCATTATACCATTGCTAGTGCAATATCCAATTCCGGAGGGACTAAATCTTGACGTTTAAATAGAATGACAAGAGTAGTTGACAAGAATATATGAATATATACGAATTTGATTTCAGACGTGAGGAATAGTTAGTCCGATTAGATTGTCATCATGCGGAAATAAGTTGGGCAGCAATGATATCTAGCATCGTCTGGAGATAGCAATGATTTGTGGTACTCAGAAGCTATACACACTTTTGCTTCAAGTTGTCCTTTTTAACAAATCAACGGAGCTACGAAACCGAAACCATTCATATATTTATTGTGTCTTTTGTCAGATTTGAGCAACGCCATGGAAACTATTTTTATTGTATAGCTATACAATGTTCGCACAGTAAATGGATTCAAACCTTCGCAATGAACTGTGACATTGTTAAGAGCTTCAACATAGTACATAATAAATGTGAACTTCCCCACAAGCCTGGAAATGTAAAAGGGACTGTCTTCATCAATAATTTACCTTGAGAAAACGACGCAAGGAATAATTGGGTTCCAGAGCTTTCTTATTCATTTGTTGGTTCCTATAACTTTCGAGACACTATGCCTTGAATGCATACATTGACACCACACCCTTACATTTTACAGCTTTCTAAACACACTATTGCTTTCAAATTTAGATCTTCTTTCCTTGATTCTAATTGTTGCCTCATTTCTACTACTTGTAAAAGTGGACTCCTGCCGGGTCACATGTTCGCCAACGCCACATTTTCTTGAGTCGGAGCGATAGACATTTACTTAGAGTACATGTCAGCTTATTCGATACTTTCAAATACTTCATAGCACTCGTTTAGTGGAAGATTAATATGACTTATTTTATGGCTGAGCTCTGTAGCTAGGTGTATTTTTATCTGCTAGAAAATTAATAGGCTGTTGAGAAATGTCATTAATTTCTTACCTTTCAAACACTTTAGTAGACCCTCTTGGGACTATACGCTTTTGGCGCTTGTACGTGTTGGTTGAGGCCACCCGAAAATTAGATCAGCTCACCCCAAACCTTGCTAACCTTGGCTACGGTCCTTGCATCGCTTCTATTTCTATAAGTAAAGTATGTTTTTGGTAGCTATTAAATAAATAAAGAACCCTATTGGATTTTGCATACGGTGTAAACGGCACTGGCAAATTAATGACCAGCAGAAGCCGATAAAAAGATGTTGATTATTTCCAGTGTTAAACTAGCATTCTCACCATTCCTTATATAAGTGAGGTCTATATGTAAGGAAACTTTTACTTGATGTAGTGTCATCAAACGTGGAAGCCGTATAACTTCACTAGGGATCTAAATTCCATTTCATGATGTAAATTCCTCTATATATTAACCAGAACTAGTTGAATGAGCTATGCTATTACGTACCACACTTTTATGCTTCCCTGATCTTACAACTGTGTTTTCACCACTTTAGCAATATGTTAATTCTAAAACTTACCATGCAATCTTATATCAGCCTATAGGATGCTGAGTACTTGAATTAACTTCGAAATTTAGATAAAAGCAGTTATTTGAATGCAACCCTTTAATGACAGCAGACTTTTCACCAGCGTCTGACAACATTTGCTTAAAGCACTGCGCTGTTACGTAAGATTGTTCCACTGTTCAGCTTGCACCCATCCATGTAAAAGTAACAGTATTATAAGTAGGAGTACGTATCAGAAAGTTAAACGTGCCAAACAGACAAAGAGAGTACCATCACGAAGGACTGGTTGAGTCATTTTTCATATTGGAGAAATAAGAGAAAGATGAAAGCAGAATGATGAGTCATGAATGTAATCATGATGCAAGAGAGGATTTTTGTAATGAACTGTGTAAGTCAAAATTGTACATCACCAAAATTTTCCAACTTGCACGAAGCTTGTTAAGTATTTTCTACCAAAAGAGAGATTTTTTATTATGATGTCATCATTAGCAAATTTTTACTACGTTGAAAAAAAAGTTAGAAAGTTTCTAGGTAAATGGGCGTGGGTTTCATGATATATCAGATAAGATTTGCAGTATGCCTACAAGGCCTACTAGGACGCCTTAGTCTGGATAGGGTTAATAAGAATGATGGTCATAAAAATTAGACTGGAAAACTCGCAAGATAATATTTTTCTAAGCAGATTTATACAAAATGAAAATAGAATTATTGAGACTGTCAGTTAACGCTACATAAAGCTAGTGTTGTTAAGTTTTCCCTGCGACGCTGAATTTGATGAGAGTGGAGCAAGGAAGTAGTTTGATAATTGATGGAAAATTGATAGCCGTGATATTGCAATTATTGGAGACTGTGGTATTTGACTGCCGATATAAATTCGGAGTTGACAACTACCAAATGCTATCAACTCTTGAAGTTAAGGATATCACAAACAGATATCTTGATTGTTAACCTGCACTATCTGAGCAGATAAAGTTAGTCAAGTATATGTTCATTTTACAACAGTCACTTACTGCCGATGCTGACTGCTACTGTATCCCAACTCTTAGCCACTTTTATGTGCTGTCATGTTGACCTCAAAAATGCTAGAGCGTGATATGTTGCTGAAAACATGTAGCATATGTACTCTAATCTGGTGTGCAACTCCTTGCGTATGTTTGACTAAGCTTACATATTATTGAAAGATGTAATCAATGTTTTTACAGTTTGTTTCAATTACCTACGTGAAGGATGTATTCTTAGAGTGTCTTTGTTACTTTACGTTTGTTGCTCTATTTATATGAAGTTGTAATAGCACAGTTCGAAACAATGATTTAGTGATGCAATGTTCATATTCTGAGAGCACGAGAGGATGTTAAGTGTTTCTTGAAAATAAATCAGGTTTCGTTAGACATACAATTTTCTGAAACTGTATATAACCATGAATTTTATTATGGTATTCAACTTTCATGTAGCTCGTGCTTTAAACATCTTCCTAATCAAGTTGAAGTATTGAAAATTTAGTCCTATCTGTATCATAATGTGAAACTTGTTTATCAATTCAATTATATTATGTAAGGAGCCAAAAAAGATATGCCCAGGTAGATATCAAACAAAGTATGACTTCCGTAATAAATTTTAAAGTAAAAATACCCACCATATTGGAAATAGAGTAGAAAATAAAGTTTAATCATTTAATTCAGTAATGTTTGAAATGTGCTCTTATAGTTTAATTGTTTTAACCAAATGTTCTTCCTCTGTGCATAAATTTGTGACTAGAGAAAGCGCAGATTTCCTTAACTTGAATCCCTTCGGAGATAATTTTAACCATACTAGCTTTGCTTCCTATACCTTCGCCATCTACCATCAAATATACGATACGCAATATCCTCCTGCTCCTTTTGAATCCACGATCTTCAGTATCTTTAGTATAGACATGATCACTCATTCGGGGGAGGGAGGAGGGTGGGGATTTTCCGAAGAAATGTTTTTCTTTAAAATTAATAGACATGACTTTACTTGTAGTCTCAAAAGGCGTCCAATTATATGTCTGCCTTACAAACTTTATCTTTGTCTGTGTTGTGAGGAGCGTTGCGTAATACATCTGATATCCTAATACAGTTCCGCTTGTTGGTGTATTTTATTTGGGGAGCTACTTAATCCTGGCCTGCTCAAGCTTTTTCCAAATGTGATTCTGCTCGAAAGGATCTTGTCACTTTGTAACTTTGCTTACGTAATTTGGTATTTCTATAGTATTCTCTTTAAGTACCTAATCGGTGAAAATTTTTTTGGAAAACCAAGATCTGCTGCAGAGACCTTTAGCGAAACATTGCGTTATTTAAATTTGCTTTAGCAATAAACTGGCTCGGATTGAATGCAAAAGTCACGTGTTGACAAGTTTTGCCCGATGATCTTGATAGTCGAAAAAGCCCATATCTAATGCATTGTACCTATAGTTTTCAAAGTCTATTCTCCTTCTAAACGGTAAAGGATAGTACTGTAAGTACGCACAGAGGCGAAGTGACATAAGAAGATAGTTGTTAACAAGTTTGAACACACTACCACTTTGCAGATGCGAGCTTCGAGTAGATCTGCAATATCAAAATACCGCTATTCGACGCAGGCAGAGTCAAAGTAAAAGTAAGCAAGTTGTAAGTCTTCAGTACTTAAAGACGGGAAATGGCAAACAAAACTTCTGCTATTTGAGCTTCATAAGCTGTTCTAATGTAGTAAAAGTTTACATCCGTGGCGTTATAAACTCGAGACGGTATGCTTCAAATATCATCTGACTTCCTGTTTTCTAAGTCCGGCCTTTCGCATTTCTAACGATATTTCAGTATCCCAATCCCCGTGCATTCTTACTGACCTGATTTTGATCACCATACACTAATTCAATTAAACACCAGTCTTTGCACTGTAGGTAATTGTCGATTTTAAAACAAATTCGAAGACCAATTTGAAAGTCTCAGATACAAACTCACTCTCTTGAGCTAAGCATGAATGCAATTTGTGGAATGGAAAAGTAAAGTAAATTTTGAATTGCTTTCAAAATTGTTTTACATCAATTTCAAACGGTGAACACAACCATGGATGCAGAAGAACATCAAATTGTCCAAATAATTGCAACAGAAATAAAATGTTGATCGCAACTGAGCAGATGTTGATGGTACAGAAAAATGAAAATTCTGATAAAATACTATTCAACTTACTCTCTACAGTGGCTCTACACTATGATCTCAGCCAATCTTTGAAAAAAGTGGCTTCCGGCTACCAAGTACTCCCTGTCACCTTACCTTTATAATATTTCCTAGATGTTACGCCCTATCTTTGCGAACACTGATGGAGCAAGCCATTTTGTAGATTAAATTATCGGCTGCATATAGATGAAAGTACATACATAACATCATTGCGGATAATATCTGCAAGGGGCACTGTATACAATACGGAGAGGATTGGTCGTAGCGTTGTTAATCATAAAGCTTAATCCTGCGGTTATGCTTAAATGACACAAAGCTACGTATACTGACTGCCTTCTATAAGATGGGTACAAGACAAACAATCGGAGGACCTGTTTTCAAAATTCAAACTTAAGCGGCATGTTAAGTAGTAAAATGCCACTGTCCAAAGTGTCACACACAATTGAGAAGTCTGACAGAATAAGTATTGCAAAACGTCCTGTCATCTGATACTACAAGTATATCATTATAAATACAACAAATGCAGTCTTTGTGCTACAACTTTCAATGTAAGCTGATTAAATTCTGCATTTAAAACATTAAAAGAATCCTAAAGTTGAAATGCCTCAGCTTCCTCTATGACGTATGTTATAGCTTTTAGGTTAGTCAAAGTTCTACAGATCTATGTAAAGCAAGTAATGCAATTTAATCATATAAAGCAAGTTTTAAATACTTCAAAGGAACAGCGGTCCAAGGGACGAGACTTGCTTGTAGTTGGCATTTATTAATTGGTTTAGACTATTTCTTTGCAGATCCTGTTAAGTAAATCGGACTTTTTCATGCATCTTTCGTCTTTATTCACTGTATGTTTAGAGGTGAAAATCAATCTGTGAAAATCAATCTGGTTAAACTTAGCGTTTCACTGTCGAGTCATAATAAGTTGAAGGGGCAGAGCTAAAGTAATAATTATTTTTAATGATGGGTGCACGAGAGTCAATGATAGGTGTTAAAACGTGATTTGAACCTCTCAGCAACATCGATTACACAAAAAAACTAAAATTGGATGAGAGAGAAAACAATATTTCCCTAAAAGGTTTTGATTATTTGTATCCTTTACTGATCATAGATGCTTAGAATTGGTTGTTTAGAAGGATTTCAACCAAATTATGGCAATCATGACATAGTGACTTGAGAACTCAGGGTTCGCAGCACAAATGGAATTCACAAGGTCATAAACGGCACTTCATGTGGTCATAAGTATAGGAGATGGTTATTCACGGGGATGGACTTATGAAGGTATTGCATTGTACTATGAACAGATAACTCCCATCTAAAAAACAGAAACTATCTGACCTTGCATAAGCTCATTGGTCAGGACATGAGAGCAAAGTGGGATTTCATGCAATACAATCTATACGATTGTACGAAACATTTCACGATCAACAGTCGTGCAAGTAGTTATAGAAAGTTATAAATTGCCAAGCGTAACTTTTGAAGAAGGTATAACACCATAAAATTATCTGTGGTTATTCAACGGAGAAGCACTCGTTTCACTAGCGAAGTTTCATTTCGCTAAACTTTTAAGTGTCTATGAAGTGAGTATAACTAAAGTCCTCCTGTTGCTCATGTATTCAACCTTAAAACTATGTTTATAACAAATACAATATCTAGAGCTATTTCTCAACAATTTCAACAATAACCAACTTCATCTTATCGTAAACACGACTCATGAAGGTTTTTTCTGCCTTCTGAATCACGTAGCAAGACCATTCCTGGACCTTAATTGAATCTCATTGGCTAAATCTAAACAGTGCAATATACAGGACGTCTGAAGCAGGGAAACTGAGAGCCCATTTTATGGGGAACAATTTGTGTTTGCTGCTTCCAATCTTAACAATGGTAGGTATGTCCCTTCACGTTGGTGCACAATTGAGGAAGAGCAAGAAGGGAGACCGTCTACATTAAGTTTTCATAAAGGTAAAAAATGGATTTTGATCTATTAAAAGTTGACAGAAGTCACTAGTAAATAAAAAACAATGTTTGCAAGAGCTTTTAATTACTCAACATTAACTCATATTTTAGAATACATTTTCAATTGGGTAAAACATGAGCCACGTACTTTTTGACTGGTCAAATTTTGCTTCCACCCCACTTATAAACTGTCAAGTGTCCTCTACTGACCCATGGTTAATAAAATCAGGTCTGCTCTTCGTGCTTGTATTTTTTTTATAAATTAACAATGTAGAGACACAAACGTATTCAAAACGTTGATAGACCTTACGCCTTCACTCCATCTTATAAACAGCTTCAAATAAGGTGTGTGTTAAAACCCACGGCTTCTTTCAGTAGTTAATGATCATAGAAGGTTTAAATCAATGAGACAACTAAAGCAACTTCACGTTCTACCATCTTTTGACATGGCCGATACAGTACAATGCTCTTTAGCACAATGTGGGTCACATGTATCCACCACTATGGGAGCCTGCCTGGATGAGTACTTTGAATTTTCCCTCGTGGTAAAAGGTTCCCAGCAAATTTCGAACTGATCTGTAATAAAAGATACATGCTAAAGAGAATGGTGGTTTCCGCAGTTCTTAACGAGGCCCATTTCAGAATGTGAAGAGCCTCGTATCAGCCCACCCATAAGCCTAAGTGATCGTAATATTTAAGCTCACTTACTTACATTTTCAACAACATATCAATTGAAGCCTAATGTTCAACGGCATAATGTTATCAAGTAATAGCATGAAAAGTGCCATTTTCCATTTTTTCGGTACTTTCTATGGGCATTGAAACAGTTATGATGTTTAAGAAGATACTAGAGAAAAGAGAAAATGTAACCACATGGATTCCAACCTGAGTTTCTGCCATAGTTTACTTCTCTATATTCACCATATTGGTTCACAATCCTTCACTGGTAGGCATCAGCTTTAAGCTCTACGCAAAGTGGAGACTAGCTTCTCTGCGCAACGTGTCCTCACCATGGAAGGACTACCATCAGGCCCATCAATCGGTCGAAAGCCCATTTAAAACTGTAAAGTGTCATCAATGATGACATATTACTGTACTCTAATATCTCTTCAGACTTTTCAAAGGGTATTTTCAAACTCTCTGTTCTCGACGACAATGTAAATCATTTGTGCTTGGACCGACTTCCTACGTTCCATAATGCAACAATTTAGGCGAAGCGTGGTAGGTGGCAAGCGAAGCGTGGGGTTAGCATCAAAGTAACGTTGATTTGTTGAATTACTTTAACAAATATTGGCCATGTATTGTTTGCTATCCGTAGGTTTAATTGGAGGTCATGTTACATAAATTACTTGATATAAGACTGATGGGCCTTGGGCAAATGGATTTTTTATGATGAGTTTAAAATGGCGGACTTGTTTAATTATGACACCATGTATCTGGCAACTAAACGTTATTAATCTAAATTAGAACACCATACAGAGACTAGTTAACGGTACCAACGCCAAGCGGTGACACAGTATTCAAAATGTAAAAGAAGCGTTTAAGTGGCAAAGACACTTCCGTCAGAAGATAGTATGAAAAATGTAGGGTTTTTTCAGAATTTTTTGAAAGTTTCCGAAGACGCCACCGCTGAGCAGCTTACGGAATCCACGAAACAGAGATATTTGTTGGATTTAAATCTATATTTACTTTGAAATTTTCAAAAATCATGTTGCTTAGGATGCTTGCTCATGGTATATCCTGAAAATTATCCCATCGTACCATCAATATAGTATATTTCAAAAATTTGGTATCTCAAAGTTGGGTAAGTAACATTCTTGTCAACTAACATTACACACATGACTCAGAAGTTTTGATTGACATAAAAATACCGTGTATTTTTTCCAGGGCCTCTTATTGAGAAAGAGGAAAGTACACTTCAATTTTCAAGATCAAATTCACGGAGGACTTGAGAGAGAAAAGAGAGGAGAACCACGGAACCCTTGGCCAGCAGTGACTTTGCACATCAAGTTTATTAGTACCTGTATATTGAAGAGGAGACATTCTTGCATTTACTTTATCTAGGAACAGCATATGACCACTGATCTCTAAAAAACACTGGATCGAGCATCTTCCGTCTGAAAGTGAGGTCAGACTTTGGACGCCATTTC
>JAAAKL020015927.1:0-10000 GCA_010016065.2 Carybdea cf. marsupialis auct. non (Linnaeus, 1758)
TTATACTGCATTCTGTAGCAGTTGATGAAGCGTTTACAAACAAGGTACACTAAAAATGATGAATTCTTTAAAAGCAACGAGTGAGGAGCAATGCAGAACACATCATCTCGCTTTGAATGACTTACTAATAACTCTGAAAGAACATAAATTTATCACAAGTGGAGGGGCAAATAACCAATTTGTACCAGTTTCTCTCAGCGTCATTCTACTATGAACCTGCTTAAGGGCCTAGTAGCCTCTGGGGCCTTACTAGGTGAAGCCAAGACTATTTGGTCACTTTAGTTTCGGTGGTGGATGCGAAGCGTCTTAGCAGAAATCGACCAGCCATTTCCCTCCCCAAGCTTCAAGTCCCGGAATATTTTATTATATTGTCCCATCTTAAGTTTTCAAACTTTGAAATTTCACCATACAGACTCCTCCATATTTTCTATGAATTAAGATCTTTTCCCATACTTAACGGTTGTAGAACTTACTCTGTACACATCACGTACTTGAACTGCTCCCATGTACGGTATGTGGTACAAAATGATCCGTCCACTGTTAAACGGCAATGCAATCCACAAAATTGGTACGTGAGTCCCTACTCTAAATTCTTTGAGCCTTCTATGGTCCGTTAAAGAAACTTTCTAATCTTGAATTTTATGATCGATTATGCCTTGCGCACTTGATCGGTGGTGTAATAAGAGTGTATTTGAAGGATTATACTGTATAGTAATACTCCGAAGTCGACTAAGAAACTTACGAATACATTCAATGATACCAGTCGGTTATGATCACCACCTTAAGAATTCTCAATGTAAGTCTTGAAGCTTTAACGATAAGAAATCTTGAGTTTAAGAGCAAAGTCTAAAAGGAAATATTCGAGTTTTGATTTCATCCGTTCTAATATATCGAGTTTAGTTCTTTAGTTTAGAATTTATTACCGTGCATTTTTTGAGTTCAGTTACAAATTGCCTGAAATAAATTTAAAGTAAAGTGCGAGCGTCGAGATATTCAAATATCAACCAACTGCGAAGAGTCTGAGTCAGGAAATCCACTGGACTTCACAAAATTGCGTTATATTCCCAAAATCGTACGTCATCCATTCCATGAAATATTTGTGGAGCTGATGCTTAACGTGAATTAGAAGGAGATTTTCCTGTATATTTTCGTTTTCTGAACAACGAATCACTACTTCAAGATAAAGTACACTCGAAAAGGAAGAGACTATGATGTGTAAAAGTTAGCACAAATCATATTTGCAGGAAAGTGGACGTTACTCTACCACACTTCTCTTTAGCCTTGCTCCCTACTGTAACTACGATTACGTTGGAGAGTTATTTAGAGGGTTCATAACTTGTGTATTGTTTTAAAATTCAGATTTATGATGACTGCAAAGTTAAAACAATCAGTAGGTTCTTTGTATGTGACAGTTTTATCACCAACTTTGGGGATCCTACAAAATTCATGTGAATCGGCAGATTTTGCTTTTATTGATTTTGTCATTAGAAAAAAAGGTGATACTTTCAAGTTTTGTGATGTAATCCGTAGCGAGGAAAATTAGGGAAACGAAGCAAAGTTTTGACTCCTTTCGCAGTTCCTATTGTTCTAATTAAACTTCCAAAAGCTTTTCTAAACATTGGTCCCTTTTTGCTTAAATGTAGAGTAAAGAATATGTAGATAGCACTATGACATTTTAAAGACTTATTACCATAGACCTCTTAAATCTATGCTTAAATCTATGCCATAGACCTCTTAAATCTATGCCATAGACCTCTTAAATCTATGCTTATTACTAACTACTGTAAAGCAACTGATAGGAAGTTTAAAAGAAGAAGTACTTTTCCAACACTTTGTGGTTTAGTTCATGTTAATTTTGAGGAAATGGCAACAGATTGGTGCACTGAAGGTTTTTGAGTGATAAGTTTGAATAGATACTAGAGAAATAGAAAAGTATACCATAAACGGGATTCGAACTCATGACCCACGCACTCACGGCGCGCGCTATACTGACATTTTGCAACCTTCAATACGCTATTAACAGCTTTATGAGCCCAATGACAGTCCAGCCATGGTCAGTCACATGGGAAAGAGAGGCTGATCTCCAAAATTGCTTAGAGCTGGATCTCGATGTCCACCGGTGGAGTATTGGGGGCCAACGTGGCGAGTAGAGAAATATAACATGTTATCAACGGGGGCTGCTGGAAGATATTGCTAGTTTTATGTGTGTACATGTATTGTTGTAGTACATGTCTTGAAACGTTGGATTCGTGTTGACTCGCAGTCCACATAATCTTTGTGTAAACAGACGCTTGAGTTATCGATTGAACAGTTTTCTGTAATTGCGTGCGTAATTTCCTATGAGTAACGCCCGAGAATACTTGTTATCAGACACCAGGAAACTCACGAGGGCATTTGACGTCATAAGCGCTCCAATCAGATAGCTATCTGTAATTGTCATAGTTTTAGAATTTCCTATAGTTTATTTTTGAGTGTTTTTTTCTATTAGCTATGAATGAATGTATGTGGTGTAGCTCACGTAGGATGCAATTATTTTCTTATAAAAGGTTGAGTTTTTAGTGGAGAGAAAGGGAGAGAATTGTAAGAAGCGTATGATATATGGATTGTCAAGCTGATCGCGGATCAAAGATTGTTAGTTAACATGAATTTACTTGAATGCGTTATATGTAAATGCGGAATATATTTATGCAGTCCTCTTAAGATCGAGAGTGTTACTGGATTCAAATAACTATCCTTCGAATCAGCGTGCAGTGGGATCATTGGGAATTTCTGCAACAGGGGTCACTTAAAAATTTAGACTATGAAATATGAAAGTTTCCCCAACCCCCGTTCCAAGATATAGTTCAGTTTGAAAACGAGCATTTTGGGCACTTGCATGTCAGACTTCCCTGCTGCTAAGCGGAGAAGTCTAGAAAACAAGTAATACCAGACCTGGACACCCCTTTCATGTGGCAAGGGTTTTGCGTGATTTGCTCCATTTTCACCGAAATTTAGTAAAAGTTTAACTTCTATTAGTCCAGGATTGTAGCTCAAATTATAGAGCGCACGACACGAGTGCGTGGGTCACGGGTTTGGATGCCGTTGATGCTACACTTTCCTACTTCTTTAGTATCTATTCAAACTTAAACTAAAGGTTCTAGATTGTGATAATTGCCAAGTGAGTCCTTGTAAACAAAAATACAATATGATTCCGACATATATCACTCTAACTCATACGGTCTCCCTTTTCTTCTACCTTCTGTCCTTTCTCTAAAGACATCAGCTATTCCTTGCTGCCTTCTCATTACTTGAGCAAAGTTATATATCTTCATCCTAGTCATTTCTTTTGGAGGATCTGGTTTGCAGTGAGGAAAACCCATTTAGAACGTCCTTCGATAAGAGCGGGGTTGGGTCAATTGAATTTCTAGTGCTGCAAAATTAGAGTGGCATTTTTCAGCTAAGATGTTTTACAGGCAAATGATTACGTAATGTAACGTTAGCATACATATTTACTACTGACATAAATGAAAAGGAGTACCAAATAGCGTAGGCTTAAATTGATGATTGTGAACTTATTATAACAATTGTCCAAATCTCCAAATGTTTTCAAATCTCTTTTAGTTATTTACATATGACTCTCATATTTACATTTGACTCTCATATTTTTAAAGACATCACATCAATGATAAACTAATGTTGTTTTCCTGAAACGTCACTTAATTTGTTACAGACGGTAGGCTACCTAGTGGTGGTAAAGCAAATGGTCAAGTGAACGGAAGGAGAAAAACCATATTGACATTGGGAGCGTATTCCTTTCTAGAATCTTCCCTTAATTAGAAACTTTTACATTTTTAATCAATCTAGCATATAAATTTCTCACGTGATAATTTTCTTCATATCCTCTACAACTAAATATACCATAAAGTAAAGCGAATATAGGTGATGTAAAACAAGAACTATGTATAACATGTATTTTGTATAAAAAGTATATTTTGAACCATTTTGTAACCTACAGTACCCAGTTGCTCGGGCCTGCTGTGAGCTTTTTTCTGATCCTGTAGCGTATTCTCGGGGTAGCCATTTGGCTATGGCCCGCCTCCAGAAGCGCACAAAATAACAGATTGCCCAATTTTATATGACTTTGAGACTGTAAGAAAATAGCCTAGACTGGCGTTTTCACCAATACAGTGTTTAACTTTCTGCGGGAGCACCCCTAGCAAGAACTCACAAAGTGGTGCCTCGGGACTTGACCTCCCCCCTCCACACACACATACATACACCGCCTTAAGAATATCTCGGGTATATTACTGGGCGTATCATTCCTATAGTTTGAATTATTATTTGTCGTGAGAGTAACTTGATTACTGAAGCAGTGAATATCAACCTTCGTTGAGCTACTTGCTGTTAAGGGCTTTTTGTTCCTAATGTGCACCTCGTTTTTGAATTTTGACAATTCCTTCATGACACAGGTTACATAGAAGTCATTCACTTTCATGAGGTTAGGTGAAATATGCAACATCGCTGATTGAACTGGTGATACAGGGGCGTTGTATCCGGGGCAGGGGTACTTGTAAACCCAAATGTTGCCTATGTATTGTTACACATGAATCGATATGTAGATTTTGTTCAGTGAAACAATACCCCCCTCCCTTAATATCGTTGCTGCAGCCTTTAGATACATGTATAACATTAATTGGACAAGAAATTGAAGGCAAAGAGTTCCCTTTCCCCGCAGAGAGTTTGATGGTGAATGACAAATTAAAGCTGGAAAAATTATAAAACGGGCGTTATGCGCGCTGATAAAATTGCATCTGATGGGAAAGATAATAATTTCTCGAGTCATTACTTCCCTAGGTCCCCCGTCCACAACGAGTCTGTTTCGGGTAAAGTCAATCATGAGCCTAGGGCTATATTTCGGGGGGTGGGAGAGGGATTCACTGAAATTCACCTGAAACCGACTAAAGAACTCGACAAAAAAGGAGATGATATCATATGATAATTTAGCAATTGCAAGTGACGTAAATACATTTGTTGATTTCTTTTTCGATAGAGATAATGGCGAAATTAACCTATCAAACAATATCATATGTGACGATTTTCCAGTTTTGTCTCTATCTTGTAGTTTAATCATTACAAATCTTGTTCCGGCCATGGAGTTATTTTCGTCTGTATCGCGCCACAGGGGTGATAGTGCACTCTGAATGAACTTGTGGTGCTTCAACAATACACAAAATAACACTCATTAAGAGAACTGAGATGACAACGGAGAGGTCACGCACTAAGGAATACTGGATAGAACATTTTAGACACGGAGAAGTGCACACGGCGCATATAGAACTCTGATTGGTGATAGAGTTGCAAGAGAAAATGCTGAGAAGGAAGTCCATTCGACGTTTATCTGGAAAGCGAAAAGCACCAGACAGCCCCGTGGCTGTTCATCCATCAGAAGCAGGTGCATCGTCATCCGAAAAGTGCTCCAGGACAGGCGAGGTATGTTAGCGTTATATACCTTCATTTTTTTGGTTGAAGTCAAAATATGAGCTTGAGAATAAGTTCCTGGATTTGGAGTAAGTGCTCTTAATGTTCACCATGCATGGTGGCACAATTAAAGTTTAAACGAAATAGACCAAAAGTTAATAGTTGAGTTGAAAGGTGGCCATCTGTCAACAAAAGTCAAGGAAGTAGTGCTTGCCTGCTCCATACAGCAATGGCAATTTCCTACACTTCCCATTTAATGGGTACGCTACAGCCTCGCTGATAGGAGTTGTTGCGTTCTGGAGATGTTTTATAATTGTTGCAATTACTACAACGTGGTTTCAATACATAACCAGTTTGTTCAACAGGCAATGTTGTTGCATTACATGGCTGAGGAGGCATCACTGAGCTGGAGATTGATACCCGCTGTGAACAACGGCATTTTTCTGCCCAATTGATCTCGTATTGTCTTTAAGTATTCGGCTCACTATCATTTGTCAACATGTGGAAATGACGCAAATTTATGGTTGACTGAAGACCCAATATACAAACAAACAAAGAAAAAAACAATAACTGGATTTTCTGAGATGAACAGATGCTGTAGAAAATTTTGTAGTGATAAGAAAGGGGAGTTTTAAAACAGGGCGTAGGCTGCCCTCCTCATTCAAAGTCCTCAGTAAATTAATGATAGATATGCCAAAGACATAGGATCAGTCTTCCTTTTCTTGCGTGTGTGTGGGTGGGGAGGGGGTGATGGGGGTCAGTTGCGGGACACTTTAAAGATACAATAGTATGCATATAGTACATTTACACTGTACTTTGGCTTTGAATATGTGTGATGAATCACACAGAGAACAATAATTGTTCAAAATCCTTTTGTATCAGACAACTTAGCTATGGGGAAGCTCCTTGAATTAAAAATGTTTAAGTTTATTCTTTCTTGACCAATTATATAAGTAAATAAACTGTAGAGCGTAAAACCAAACTTAGATGTATAAAACTATTGCCAAGATACATCTATAGGTGCATTTATTCTTGGAGACAGGTCTAAGGTGGTTAACCAGCCTGTGGCCCTAGGCCTCAAACCTCAGTAGGGCCCCAACTTCAATATCAAGTAGAAATAAATATGTGTACCTACCGGTATTGATCTTGTTGAATTAAGTAGAAATGTGAAGACTATACTCAACTGAAGGGGTACTATACCCCAAGCCTGTAGAAACTGGCCTGTACTACATTGTGGTGTTTTTGTAGCTGGCCAAGGTGCCCACAAGCTTTGTTTAGCCCATGGTTTGGCACTCTCCAAAACTAACTATGTTTATTGTTACTGTGTTTTACTACCTTTATAACATCTCTATACAAGAGATTTCTATGTATATTAATTAAGACCAAATAAATCTTTCCTTTCAGCAGGACAATGTATATATGTAGTATATGATCATTACTAAAATATTACTACATTTTATTTGTTGAACAGCCAGTGCCCCTCCTGGAGCATTTTTGCATGGGGCCCACTATGCTGATCCCATGCATGCTGCATAACAAACATCTATCAGCTAGTGAATGTGCTTCACCAAAACCACATCAAACTCATTGCTCATGGGATATCAAAACACTGTGCACTTCTCCCCATGATGGAAATTCTATTCAAACACATTTTGATGTCAAAGATGGTATAATTTTCCTGTGTTCAAAACGCCCCCTGGACCCCACTTTCTTTGGTGCTGCTACACACTAATTGTTTTCCAGGGAGAACACTGACAGCACAACTTTTCAGCAATGGTTTGAGTGTATCCTAGGCAATTCCACAACATTAAAACATGGCTCTTTAGACATTAAACCTTCAAGGTATTGTTTTTCATTTATTTTAAAACATATAAATTCAGGTCCATATCAACTTTAACATGCCTAGAGTTGAAGTTTTGTCACATATACTTTTACTGGATGGATTTCGTTCATTTAAATAATATGCCCCCCTCCTGTAAAATAACTCTATAAATGAACCCAAAATTGAACTGATTTTCTGTGTTGCAATTGGTAAATCTTGATTCTTTAAATTTATTTGATTGATGTTTTACTGTTGAAACTAGAACATTGCTATGGAGTATCAACATCCTTGAAGAGGCTTCTTTGTGTTCACTTTCTATCTGCTACATTGATTACATACATATTCTACTGAAGCTCCATACTTTTAATTATGTAATTACTGATATCACACTTGACAGTTAGAATTTCATTTAGTGCCACTTCCAATTTTCTAGGCCATATAAAAGATTAAAGTTTGTACCCGCTAAGCATCTTTGTTTTCCCCTTACCTACAAAAATTCGAAAGATAGTTTGAAGGTAAACATGGCTTCCTTCTTATGTTCATTGGAGAAAATATGATGGAATACTTTGCTAAGCTTGAGTGTAAAGCAAAGACCACAGTCATCAGAAATGTAGGGAAGTGCATTGAGATCTACACAAGTAAGGTCATGGTGTTCAACAGGGGTCAGCACTGTGCTGACTACTTTTTATTCTATTGATGGAAGAAGTGACTTGAGTGTATAGAAAAGGCAATTTTTGTGAGTTATTATTTGTAGATCATCTGATGCTAATGGGTAAGTGTAAAGAGGAGGTTGTTAGAATGTTCTAGGATTGGAAAAGGGTGTGAGAGAAAAGAGGACTAACAGTAAGCATCCACAAAACTAAGTTCATATCCACAAGCCAAAAGGGTGAAATCATCAAGAGTGGAAGATTAGCATGTGCAGGGGTTAGGGAGTAGGTGTGAACTCTTTACTGTGCACAGGATGTGAATGCTGGTGTCTTAAGAGATGTTCAGGGCTCATGTGAGTACAGGGAGTTCATGGCTTTGACTATAAGGTATGTACAGGTCACACTGAAAGGAAAGAGATGGAGGATGTTGCAACAGAAAATGAGTTGTTGTAGAGGTACGTGTGTTCTGCTGTTTAATTGAACTCCTTGCTGTAGATGGTGGTGCAGTATGAGCTGTTAGAGTCAGGAT
Organism: Carybdea cf. marsupialis auct. non (Linnaeus, 1758); assembly: GCA_010016065.2. NCBI lineage: Eukaryota > Metazoa > Cnidaria > Cubozoa > Carybdeida > Carybdeidae > Carybdea > Carybdea cf. marsupialis auct. non (Linnaeus, 1758). The sequence goes on from JAAAKL020015927.1 coordinate 8,456, forward strand.
ATGTATGGCATTGATCATGAGAGAAATAGCCAGTCTCCTGAAAATACAAATGTCCCACTGCTACATTGATGACAGATCTACTATGCTCCATTAGGCTTGCGTTGGTCTGTGACACTAGCAATGACAGAGAGCTTAGAGCAATTGATAGTTGGCTGTGACATTAGAATGCTGTGATACATAGCAAATGTCACATGGAGAGATATGATAAGAATGAGGAAGTGCAAAGGAGATGTGGTGTGAAGCAGATTGGTGTGGTACCAGTAGAAAAGTTATGTGGTTTGGCTGCATTAGACACATGAAAAGATAAAGCCTTGGGATGCATATTAATATGGCAGATACTTGGAAGACCAGATGACCACCAAGCAGGTGAAAGAAGAGTTGGTGAAGAACTGTACAGCAAGATATGGCTGCTGTCAAGTTGGTAGAGAAGGACATGGAGAGCATTATAACCATCAAACCTCATGAAATGGGACTAAAAGATTTATAAATGGAAGACATAAAGTAAAGTAGTAAGTACATGTAAGGTCATAGTATCCAGCTCACATCCTTCCATATCCTTTATTAGCTTTGAAGTCCAGTTTTAAATTGCAAAAACTGATTGAAGCAAAACCAATTGATGAACTTTGACTGGTTAACATTTGAACAACATCAATGAATATGCTTATATTTGTGTGCTTGATTAATGTTACAGAATGAAGAAATGAGGTTTATTTTACTACCCTTATTTGTGATAGCCAAAGTTTCAGACCAGAGGATGACTGATTTGGTCGGGTACTGCTTCCACGGTTTATAGTATATATTCAGGCCAAGATACTTTATCCATGGGATCATTTGAATGAGTGGCAGTGGCAGTGGTCCAATAATTCATTGATATCTATTAGCCATGACTTAAATACTAAAATACCAACACTGAAAGCTAAAAAGAGGGAAGTAGTTTAATGTTAAATGCAAGGTAGCTGGCAAAGTGATACCTGCTGTGGCTGAAGAGCTAGTGGGTAGTCTAAGAAGGACATATAAAGGTGCTTAAAGTAATTGGCATTGAGGAATTCAGTACGAGAAATGGACTGATAAGGCTTGAAATTTGTTCATAAAAAATCTATGTAGCACCTACAAGCTGTAGATACTGCAGTATATATAATATTCAGTTGTTTCTTTTTGCTATTGCTTTATTTGCTTTTATGTAAAAATTGCTTGCAGCATCTTTGATAAATTACGTATCAAAAAAGTGGAAGACAAAGTGTTTATGGACTCTTTTGAAGTCATATCAGGACTTTGTCACCCAGCAGACCAAGGTAAATATAATTATTAGGTGTTAGAGGGGGCATGATCAAAGTTTTTAAATTTCTTAACAAAGCTGCAAATGCCTAGTTGATGTGATGTGTAGTAAAGCTTCATATTGGTTCATCATGATCTTGTTGCATATTCGGATATACTGCAAGGAGTGTGAATCTTTTTACTGTAGCATTTTGCCCACGAACAGAGGGTGCTATGATCCTAACAAGTACTTCCTCTACTGCCAGCATACCATGCAAGGTCCTTTTGGAG
>JAAAKL020015928.1:0-11264 GCA_010016065.2 Carybdea cf. marsupialis auct. non (Linnaeus, 1758)
CTTCCCTCCCTCCAAAATACTCTTTTCTCTAAGGTAAACCATTTTAAATATGTGTATATGTAGTAATCTGATATCAAGATGACATACTGTATTTCTGTACGTGAATTCTTCAGATTGAAATCAAACAAATCAACCAAAGAAAGTTAAACAAGACATGATATAAAAGCGACTCGTAACTTGTCGACTCGTGGAGTAGTCATTCTATGAAACCCTTTTTTCTTGCATGTTTGTAGTCTTTAATGTAGAGGCAGTAAAAGAAATAAGAGCGAGGTTACAGGACATTATCTGCTCCTTATTAAATACGTTAGTTTCATAGGAATGTGCAATTTCTGAACATCCTTTTGTTTACTTCTGGTTTGAAATAGTTGGCTACGCCCCTAAGCAGATTATCGCTGGAAAACCCTCTAAACTTATGACTTGTAAGGTTCTAAGACTTATAAACGAACATCGATTAGCCCGTGCTTCGAAGATGAGATAAAGATAGATATTGTATGAATTCAGTAGACCTGTATCGACATAAAATGAATCACGCGTCAGTAAGTGAAAATTGAACACCAAGTGGCAGACAGAATGTAGAAAACACAGTATCTGTAGACCCTATCTTGCATACTGTTTCTCGCGCATCTTCGGTTATTCACAGAATGGGAGTTGAGAGTGTATTGAACCCAACTACCGTAAATAACATTACGTAGCATTGTAGCTATCAACCTGAACTGATATGTATTTTGTTTTTCTCTAAAAGAAACCATTACAAAAACTACAACCGTGCGAAGGGTTTGGGAAGGTGGCGGAGTGGTAGTCATTTACTTTCAATCCATGTGTGTGTGTGTGTGTGTGTGTGTGTGTGTGTCTGTGTGTGTGTGTATGTATGTGTGTCTCGTCTTCATATTATTTAGATCTTAGTAGGAGAAAGCCTCTGGGTGATTTGAATGTCAGACTCGTGTTCCTATGAAATGGCTCTTGAGAACAAAACTAAGAGATTTTGATTAACAAAATGTGCCTGATTGTTAACTAGTGATTTCCAATATCAGCTTACCCATGGCACATCAGAAGCCTCTTGGAGAAGCTGCCAAACGTTCAAGTCTGTCCCATTAAAATGTTGGGGGATCCTTCTTCCTCCCCTATTGGGACACCTAACCCTGAATGATTACGTAATCTCTTGAGTGCTTCCATAGATTTAATAATAGCTCCGCTATGAAATCTTGCCGCTTCCTCTCAGTTTACTGCTTGTTCAAGTACAGCTTCGTGCCAAGACAACAGTTTCGAGCTGCGACACTGTGTTGACATTCTTTAAAAGACTTCCGGTTTGGGCTTCATGTGATTATCAGGCATAGACCTCTAAAATTTGTTATCAGGTCAGTTGCCTGTCAGAGCACGGAACATGCACGTTTTCTGCTTGTTGTAGGTAGAGAGCACGCGATTAGGGATTCCGGATTTCAGTCATATGTTCTCTTGAGGTAAAGTTCATCAAACGGAAACATGCTCTCGACGTTTTTGCTTTTCATTTCAGTTCTTGTTGTGGTTGGAAATGCAAAGGAAATAGTCGTTCCGGATGATACGTACTACCGAGTGTGCTATTTTACTAACTGGGCTCAATATAGACCAGGAATTGGAAAATACATGCCAAACCAGACCGATCCAACTCTTTGCACTCATATAAATTATGCATTTGCAAGGATTACTAATGGAAAACTCGCACCGTATGAGTGGGATGATGATAAGCTTTACGCTGAAATTGTGGTAAGTTCGCGGGATATTTTTTTGTTTTGATTTGCGTTCATTGGTGATTCCCTTGTATTGTGGGGATTTCAGTACTGGCACCAATTTTGTTGCAGCCGAGATTATGAAACACATGTTTCATGATCTCTGGTTGCAGGAAGCGAGCAAAAATTGGACCCTTGTAAGAGAGCTAGTGATTTGTGGCATATTCCCATGTCTTTTAGATTTTATAGAATTACATTCGTAAACCGGGCCTCAAAGCCCCCTCGGCCCCCATAAACCGTGATCAGTCTATCTTTCACAAATACACAAACGAGTACTTCAGCCTAGAATATATCATAAGGACTATGAACTCAAGGACATCAAAGAGTGGTGTAACGTCTAATGTAGTTGTACTTGAAGGGGTTATTTTTAAACCAGGCAAAAGTCTTGATTACAGTGGAAAGGATCAGATTGCTTCAGTTCCTTTAGTGCTAAATTGCATAATTTCCAACAAAGTGGCGTTCGTATTGGTCAGTGGTATAAATTTAACTTCCGTGTCACGAGATAAACTTATTGCAAAAATCTCGTCTCGATGCATCGTGGGCTAAGAAATCACAAAAAAACGGGGGTGAGGTGGGGATAGGCTTCCCATCTTCTCAAATCGTGTCGGAAGTTCAGTTTATTTGGCAAATTTGTAGCAGCGACCACGAAGAAAATAAATAATTGTCGGTGTTATGGACAAGATGAATTATGCTTGTTTTAGGGTGTTAAGATTGAAACAGGTATTTACTGGAGTGTCGAGTCTGCAAGTGCAGTTTCAGTAAAGATTCCGGATGTTGATCGTAAAGGCGCATTTCTAGAAGCCAAAACAGCTGAACTTTATCTTAACTGATATAAACAAATCTACACAATAGAAAATATTTCTGAAACTTTTATAATATTTAGATACAAACAAACCAAGTAGTATAAAGGAGTACGTTGATATGACATTAGTTTAAAATAGTTCCATGCTTAAAATATTTGTGTTATGGCCTCTTCTCACAGCAAAATGCAATAAATCGTTGCAAATACACCTTTGGAAAAGGGGCAAAAACTGAAATACGCTGAGAAAGCGGAAATCTTCACCCGATTGGCTATTTCAGTTCTGCCATGGAAACCAGGTAGCAACCATGCGATCTTCACAAACCCGGTCAAAGCAGCAAATAAATCGCATAAATCGGATCAACAAGTTGTGAGTTTGCAGGGTTTATTAAACTTCTTCCATGAAGATACAAACAGTATCACAAAAAGGGAACTCAAGTTTGCTTCTGATTTTTTCTAAGACTTCGGGATAATTGGGTGCTATGTTTTTGCGATAGTGCGAGCGTCAATGAAAGTTCGGTCTTTTAAAGTTGACGTCACGATTGACGGAAATTATTAAAAACGATCTGCGATTTGCCAATGTTCAAGAGGCAATATGGTATGTAGTCATATGGCAGCAGCAGCAATTATCGTTAACAACAAAAAGGTTTTTAAAGACTGATTTTCCCAATAGTTAGATTGCTAGACCCCAAAAGCATAATAAGGATATGGAGTCAAAACGGCATTTTTTCAAACAAATCCACCCAAGTATTGAGCAACAGCAAGATTAGTTAGCGAAGAGAACAAAGCATTTTTTGTACGCAGAACGCTTGATATAAATTGCTCATTCCAATGGCTATTTTCGCCTGAGGTCGGATGAAGTGACGGCTCCATGCAACCTCCACTAATTGAGGAGCCTTTGCTAATATTTGCTGGAAACCACTCCTTGTTCGAGGAGAGGGTGGAAGGTACTCCAGAACAACAGAGGTGGGTTGCAGAGAAAACCAAATGACAACAGTGAAGCCACTAATTTGGTTTGCACAGACGTCTCCAGCTTAAAGGCAGCAGTTTTGAGATGGTGTTTAAAGCCATTGAACGTAATGAAGGCACAAGTTGTACTTTTCCTCTATACTTCATCAAAGCGGCTAAAGGGGACTATAACTTAGAGAAGAAAGACCAGATTTTTGGCCAGATGCACGAAGACGTGTCATTAAAGGCTAATCTTGAGAAGACTGGACATCAATTAGCCCAAAGTACAATGTAATTTTGATTTAGAAAAGTAAAAACTACAGTATAAACCATCCATCGCGACCGTGGGGGCTAGGAGGTGCGCAAAGGGCATTTTTTGTAGAAATTTTTTCACACAAAGATCCCCCGGATAGTTTTTAAATATTTAGACAACAGCGCATCATCTCACCCTCCCACTTTGAAAACCGTTACTATGGTGACAGATATGATGATGCTTAACAGTGGGGATTGGAATGAAACATAACAAATATTCAAAGACTTACTAAAAAATAACTTGAGCCAGAAATCCATTCGATCGTTGAGAACCAAAATGCCTAAACAAGTTTATGGAATTCGTATTAATGGCATTATACCAACCTACTGCAACTGACATACAATTTAAGTCTGTCTATGAAGATTGTACAAAATAAGTAATTTATCTGTTAACATACTATTCTCTCGTTTTCAGGCGTTAAAGAAGCAAAATCCGAAACTGATTATTATGCTAGCTGTTGGTGGTTGGAACCATGACAAATACTCCAGCCCATTCTCAGCAATGGTAAAGTCCGCCCAGACGCGAAAAGTTTTTATTGCATCAGCAGTGACTTACCTCAGAAAGTATGGTTTTGATGGCTTAGGATTAGACTGGGAATACCCAGCCGGTCGTGGTGATTCCCCTCCAGGCGATAAATATAAGTTCACCGATCTTTGTAACGAAATAAAGGCGGCATTTGAAAACGAGGCCACACAGACAGGCAAGAAAAGATTGCTGTTATCTGCTGCGGTCCCTGCTGGAGTACCAGTCATCGATGCAGGTTATGAGGTAAGAGGCAATTTTAGAGTAGAACCGTTTCCATCGTTTTAGCTGTAAAGAGACAACTGAAGCACTAATCAAAGCTGGTGCTACTTGAGCTTTCCTGCCATTGATCTCCACCATCCGTTACAGTAAGTATAGAGATGTTACCGTGGCAAGCTTAAGCCTATGTCCTTTACCATTACGTCTGCAAAAGCTTTGCAAGGACACCCGGTCGAATACTTTCCTTATAATGGCTACAGAGATATTTTTACCTTGGGGCTCTCGCTTTCCCTGCAAGCGCCGCTTTCCTGACATTTCTGCTGGCCTCTGGCCTAGTGTTATTAGTTTGAAAAACCTAGAGTATAATTTATCAATAGGAGGAAAGATTTATACGGATGTTTCACTCCCTCCCTCTCTTACCTAAGACCAACCCATCAAGCCCAACTCCGCAATTTTGCTGGAACGTCGTCTTCCTGCCACCTTCCTGTAAAATTATTCAGAGGGGATGATACTAGGTCTAAGCAAGAGAACCTTTTGCTCGTAAATTAGTTTTATCGACTGTGAGCATCAACTTTTTGGGATTAAATAAATCTTAAAATATGCATTTCTTTTGTAGGTCTCAAAAATCATGGAATCCCTTGACTGGGTGAATTTGATGTCCTACGATCTTCATGGATCTTGGGAAAATGTTACTGGTATTCACACAGCATTAGTTGGAAAAGGAAACCTTACTGTCACTTTTGCCTTGAACTATTGGCTGGAAAAAGGTAAGTAGTTACTTTGCATTCTAGCCCTTCTGAAAGAAGTCACACTATATAATTTTGGGAATATGTTAGAATCATGAGGAATTTGTTTATCTTACAGACAAACTGACCAAACAGTAAAGGTATAAATATGGACTCAGATTGTCTCACCAGTTCTCCATTAGACGAAACGTCCAAATACCTCTTATAAGAATTTTTGTATGTTCTCATGTCTGAATTGCAGTAACTGGATGATAAAGGACGAACTCCCACACATGCTTTTGAAAGTATTGTAATACTAGAAGAGGGATTCGCCAAGGTTGTGTTTTCTCCCTACACCCTCTTACATTTAAAGTACGATAACCATGGAAGAAAAAAGCAACTGTGACATTTATAATGCAAAATTTCGTATAATGGGTAGTAGTATTTATAAGAAAAGGTCTCGGTACTTTCAGATATCGGTTGTGAAGCGTCGTGCCTAATAATAATGATAAACCTTTCATAGAAAGAACCCTGTACAGATTCAGCTTCACTTGTATGCCGATGTGCATGTCAACAAAAATCTTACCAAATGTCGTAATGCCCTGATCTCTAAGAAGACAGAGCACTACCTTTTATTATGACCAGTCTTGACTGCTACTCTCTTTCCCCCTGATTTTGCGCGGTCGCAGTAGACACTTGCATGTTTTGCTTCAATCAAATTTGCTTTTGTAAATAGAGCATATTTGTTACAAGTTTAATGTACGTTTAGTGCGTGTTTGTTTTGCACAGTGTTTGTAACTCTTTCGTAGGTGCCCTACCTTCAAAAATGGTTCTTGGAATGGCTTCCTATGGCAGAAGTTTTCGTTTAAAGAATCCATCTGACCATGGAATTGGTGCGCCAGTAACCGGTCCAGGTCAAAGTGGCCAATTTACAAGATCTGCTGGATTTTTGTCCTATTATGAAATTTGTAAACTTGGGTATACTGTAGTAGAGAGTGATGTTAACATGACTCCGTATGCTTATCATGGTGACCAATGGGTTGGTTACGATGACGAAACGAGCGTCAAGCTGAAAGTTGATCTTGTTAAAAAGCACAATTTATTGGGAGCAATGCTGTGGAGTTTAGACCTTGACGACTTCGGTGGAATATGTGGAGGATCCAAGTTCCCTATTCTTAAGGCAATAAACGAGCATCTCAACATTCGAGTTTAAGTAATATTTCTTTAGCATAGAGACTATTATCCACTTCATTTTTCATAGAAGACATTTTCACTGTATTCAACGTTTACTGTTTAATTGTTAGTGGTTGAATAAATAGAGAGAGGATCTTACAGATGACGTCGTGACCATCTTGACTAGGTTGCGTTTGGCGGACAAACACTGACGTTTTGCACAGTAATCATTGTATTGTTTCCTGATGGATGTGATATTACATACGGTATCATTAGGGTCATCATACACTTCTACTTAGGTTTACATTATTAGATATTTACAAAGATATCTGCGACTGAGAATTGAATGAAGCGTCTTTACCGTGTCCTTGCCAAGGTTTAAGGGTTTGGAAACATCTGAGCCAGAAGACAGATATTTTATCTTCAGCCTGTATACAAAACCAAAAACACCGCCTTTAGTACCAGATTCATTTTTCTAAACGTTTTAACTAGACACTGCTCTTTGCAATCGCCGTTAGTGAAGGTACAACATTTTTGCTGCAGATCAAACTATTCCACTGTTAAAAATATAATTCGTTTGATTTCCTTCTTATTCGATAATGTTGTTCCCGGTTTCAGACCTGCAACATTCTGGATATCATTCTTATAAACATCTTGATCCCTTAGTTGATGAATTTGCATTGTGAGGAAGTAGGATGTCAGTAATCAGAAAAAAGTGGCAACATGATTCATTTCTTCTCCACTTGCTAAATTGAGATCAAGACGATAACAAGCGTCAACCATAAGACCACGCTGTAACATTACGTTGGTGAGCTCCTTTAGGGCCCGTTGCAAATTCTTTTGCTTACAAAACATCCAGAGAGTTTTGGGGAGACAATAAATCTTGTGACACGCCCATAAACTAATATTCCTAGCTTCGAAAGCCAGCTTCAGAAGTCATCCCCACTGAACTCCCCACTCGAATTCGGACGTTGAAGTTTTTACGACTAAGGCATCAGAAACATTGAGAATTTCCCCCCAAATTTAAAACTGTTCAAAATTGCGACACTTTCCCTCCGCGTTGACTAGGCTACTTCCGAATAGGGCAGCACTCAAGTTATGAGAAGGATAAATCATCTCCAATCAAGCTCTGTTGATCTACTATTACTACCTCAATACCCTTTCGATTGTAACCTTCGCAGCTCAGGGCTTTGGGGACAAATGCTAGATGATAATTATATCGATATGTTTGATAGTATTTCTCATCTTTTGACCTCTGGGAGATAGAAGAAGGGTTGGTAGATGTCAAAGTAGTACTGCTTACATCCTAGACACAAACATGGCCTTTTCAAGCTTTTATGAAATACATAACGCAAACTATTATTTAAGCAACAAAAGAAGTGCAATTCTAGCGGGTTGCATGATGTTACTTCTTGACAGTTGCCTCATAAGAGGAGATCTGATAACTCCTGATCTATGTTTTTTTGCATTCATTCTGATTTTACGAGTTGTTTAGGCGAAAGGGGACGGTTATAGTCGCAAGAGAATACTCTTAGTAAGCTGCTACTTTCGCAAGGAATAAATAGTGTCAATTCCTGCAATCAAAATGGTTGTACCTGGTAGAAGGCGAAGAGTTGATTCCCAGTGAGGTGATAAATTATACAGAGTGGGCAGGTAAGTTCTTTGTTACTAATCATGAAAAGCTTCTGTCATATCACTAATGTAGGCAAAGCAACTTTCCCTCTTTCCTATCTTACGCACATGATACTTTTTGCGTTCTGGAAAGAGACACAGCATCCACAAAATCTTTCAGATTAGATATGAGTGCAATACTTAAACGGAGTGGGCTACCACTTTGTCGAGGCAAATAACAGGGGGGTTATTACAAGGATGGGGGTTGCTGGAAATGTGGCTCAACATTTATCTAGAAGCTTTCATCCAAAACATTAAGAGTCTTAGCGGAAATGAACATGTTATCATCCCCAGGCATTTTGTGGTAATTTATGGTACTTTCAGGCCACCTTTAACAGTCTTTGTTTAAAAAATAAATATATTTGCAACTATTTAACAATTGTACCCATAACATAATTTCTCTTTACAATCTTTCGCCTTGTCTTCCAATTCTACTATTGTAACAATTGTAACCATAACATGGCAAAATAATTGTTACAGTGCAACCATTATTCGCTAGCAATGTAGGCTTAGTGTGTGTGATTTTTCTTCGAACTTTTCATGGATTGATCCAAAATCTAAGAAATTCCCAAGCTTAATGCTCCTGTGGCAAGCATTTCCCAAAGGCACAGTTACGTTTGCTAGCAGTTTTCCTATTGCCAAAACCCTATCTGTGACATTCGTGCACATTTTAATGACTTTCATGATTTTTCGGACATAAGATAAGACTTCCAGAACATCCAAGGACTATAAATCCGAAGCACTTCATACGCAATAAAAAACATGTTACATCAGGGGTTTGGCACAGGTAGGAAAATATATCTGCAAACACTTAGCACGCTATTTAGAATTGGAGGGCTGGGGGTGTGGGGTGATTATTTCAGTGAAAGTACTTTTTTGTTTTCGCAGTCTCCACTTACTATTTGTCATCAATTGTGGAGATCTGTTTGTTCTTTTCTGATCATGATTTGGCCTAAATCTATGCACACCCTTGAAGCCCGGTTTATTGTAGTTCGGCACTGCATCAATCGGACACATTAGCATAAGAGACGATATGCATTTCAAAGTCAGCACTAAGCACACAATTGTGAGAGTATCAAGCCTACAGCCAGAGTTAAGAGACTGAAAAATGAGACGACATCGACGACAGTATTCCTTACGTATCCAATTCTTCACAGATAAGCCTGCAAAGGCATCACTTGGCCTTACAAATACTTATTAAAATATCAATATTTCACTCGCGAACATAACATTGGATTACACAACTGAAATACATTTTTAAAGAAGCTGTACACTTTCTTGTCCAGCAAGACTGTTTGTGCACACGAGACGTAAATCATGAAGTCACAATTTGCTCCTGTAAAAACACCTGTACTAATTTTGTTACTAAAGTAGCAAGTAATCTTTACATAATCATTACTTCAAAATTACACTAAATAGCAAAATCATTTTTGTACTTTTCTAGCAGTTGTCCACAGCTGACCATGTGTCTCGTTGCCCAGAATCGGGCGGAAAGTCGCCAAAATGTGTACTTTTGCGGTCATGTTTAATTTTAAAAGCTTCTAATTGGCCGCCCAAACGCCCTGTGCAAAGTTAAAACAATGCGTGTCTAGGTAGTTCTTCGATTGCAAAATCGCCCAACCTGCCAAAACTGTATTATTGTCAGACACTTCTAAGAGCACAAAGCGTTTGAACGGGGTAAGTAAAGGAAAGATGGATACTCATGCCCAGCTTTGTTTTGACTCATAAGGGAAAAAATTTGAGCGCCTGATTGACTCGGTGTTTTTGGCGAGTATTACCGGCTACAGAACTACTGGCGCAGTGTTTCTGGAGTGTCTGATTGGTACAATGCTGTTTGGACCAGTGTCCGCTCGTCCTATTTAAGCAAACCCCTTATCTTTAAATCAAATGTTTTCGTCAGAATAACCAAATGAAACGTAGACGCAGCCCTCTATATGACGCGGAAGCAATAATGTATATATACATCGGTGCAGTATTGGTTTTCCGGCGAGTGCTTTCTCGTGGCAGAGGCTTAAAATGTACAGTTGTTTTTCGCTATTTCGTGAAATTATGATGTTCTGCACCATGCACAAATGTTTTGATCACAGTTGCTGTATTGCAAACTGATGTGCAAAACGCTTTCTCTCTTGTTTACACTTAACAACAACACTACAGTCAAATGTTAAATATCACATACTACTTTAACCACTTATACCAGAGTACTTTCTCTGTATACGATAAACGGAGTTATGCAATTATCAGTACTTTGACTACCAAAACTTGAAATCAATACTTTCTGATATCAAATTTATGGACCATATTCGCTGATTGGTTTATACGATTTCGTAGGAACTCTGGACCAATCAGTACAATAATAATATCTTCTGACATGCTTTGGTAGCGGCCGGAACCGTTTGAGTTGTACATAAGAACGAATAGGTATTTTAGAAACTTAAGACCCCCGAACCTTCTTGCACCTATTGTAACCTCAATCATTAACAGCTTACGATATAGACCAATCAAAAATCAAGAGCGTCATACAAAACCATTTACAATATATAATGTAAAAAATTAACATAACAAGGAAAATGCAAACAAACATAATTCAAGGCACAAGGGGATTCTGGGAAGGAACTTGATACATGACCCTTTGCATCTAATAATCACTGCTGACCGACCATCTTCAGATAATTTCATTCTAAATAGACGTAAACATTACGGAAGGCAATTCTCTTAATTTCACATTAATATAACTAACATAAGGTGCGTGGCAAGCACGGGGTGTGGTGACCATGGACAAGTTGTTCAAAGTTTGGTTAAGTCATGTAAATGAGTATCGCCCAATTCGTGTTGTTGTCATGTGTAAAAGACCAAAGCTACAAGAAACGATAGATTTATTAGCTTTTTGTTTCTTGTTTGGAAAATCGCTTGCTTTGGAAACCTAGAACTTTCATTGTTTTAGTGCATAACACTTGAATTAAACAAGGTAGAAAAAGACCTTGACTTCACTAGCTAAGACAAGACTGACCCAGGTTCCCTTAAATGTCATGTAGTTTTCACATTACTTGGGGCTCTTTGCGTTTTTATGTGGATGTTTCGTAACTAAAAAATGTTTCTGGTTAATTTATTTAAAACTAGTTTAGCAAAAGTTA
>JAAAKL020015929.1:0-11264 GCA_010016065.2 Carybdea cf. marsupialis auct. non (Linnaeus, 1758)
CTTCAGGGTGGCAGGTGGGGCAGGTTTCCCAGAAAATATCAGTACAGTTCATGGACCTATTTGCTCAGATTCTACAACGGACAAGGTCTGAACACCGGAGTCCGTGGCGTCTATTCCTATTCAAATACCACCATTGCAGCATACCTCTCAGAAATTTGGTAGCGTTTTAACCTGCCTGGCCTTACATTTGTTAGAAGCACGCTTGAATAAAAGTTATCTGATGATTCGATTAAGTGGTGTATACAGTGGATTGACAGATGTATTTCAAGAAGATTGTTGGTGGTACAAAAAAAATATAACTGCACGAAACAGCGAAAACATTTTAGTACTTAAAAGCCTTTTTCGTCCGACACTCCTCAGAGTACAAAATCATCAGAATTGAAATAAAGGAGAAATCAATGAAACTTAACCTAACTTTGTCTTAAACGTAGCCAATCAGAACTCTGATTGTCAGATTGGTGCTGTTTTGACCAATCAGTGTCAAGCTTTCAAGTACTAAAGTTATTTTTGTTAATTCAATATGTTATTAAAGGTATTTCTGTTAATTCAATGTGTTATTAAAGGTATTTCTGTTAATTCAATGTGTTATTCTATCTCAGCTATCCTAAAACGATTGAAAACAATTGTCCATCATGACTGACCACGAACACCCACTATGGAGTAGACATGTAAGAATGTAAGAAAAAAATGTAAGAAGGTCTAAAGGTTGTACCTTTATTAAGAAAACAGTTCGTTAAGGTAGAATACAAAATATTACGTTAAATATAATAGCGTATAATAACACATAAAAAGAAACAAACTGCAGTAGTAACTTACGACGGACGTGGTGGTCGCTTCGGCTTTTGCTTGCGAAGTTGTTCTTCGATCTTTTTTCTTTTCTTCTTCTCGTCCTCTACCTCCTTCCTCAAAGTATCAACTCCTTTTTCCTTTAGTTCCTTGATTTCAGTTACTAAAAATTGCAAAGTACTACACTATCAGAAAGTCTGTTCTTATCCCTCTTACTCTTTTCATTTTTCTTCCATTTTCTTCGTTTCTCATTAGCCTTAACTTTAAGTAATGTGGTGATAAAAAATGAAAACGACAAACAGAAGGCGTGAAAGAATAAAAGTTTAAATGGAACGTAAATGACAAAGAAAAGCAAACAGGTAGATTGAACATAAAAAAGAAACAGACAAGTCAAACAAAACAAGACATAAAAAAGAAAAGAAGAAAAAAGATAACGGGAATGAGAGACGAAGACAAAAGACAAGGATTTAAAGACAAATCTAATAAAAGAAAGAATAAAGAAGGAAGGAAAGAAAGGGGAAAAAGATAGAAGGAAAGAAAGAAAAGGAAGAAAGAAAGAAGGAAGGAAGAAAAGGAAAGGAAAGGAAAGGAAGAACGAAAGAAAGAAAGTAGGAAGGAAAGAAAGGGAAGAAAAGAGAGAAAAGAAAGAAATATAGATAGAAAAGAAAAAAGATTGAAAGACAGAAAGAAGAAGTGAAAGAAAGACAAGAAGAAAGGGAGATATTGGTAATAAAATATCTTAAGTAAAAAGACACCTTTGCTATAGCTTAGTACATTCCTCAAGTTTGAAAATAAATTGAAAAGTAACTTATGATATACAGTTAATCTGAATAATGAATGAAGTGACAAAATATAGCAGATAACTGTACCAAATCTCCTAGTAATCAGTGCCCAAATATTTGAAGCAAAAAGTTTAGTAGAAGGTCCAGGTGTCCGGATTTTACCATTGTATTTTTGAATTTTGTATGCCTGTCCGGGTATTTACAAAATATGTAACATGACAGGAAATTGTCCTGGTTTTGAATAAGGGTCCTGGGCAGAATGCCCAAGTTTGTCCTGTTTCTTAAGAGCATTGACAATATCAAGAATATGCCACCTGGCAGTGCTAGAGTAAAAGATTGCATAGTGTGGTTTTATGTTTTGTCACCATGATAGGCATATAATCCAGATGAAGTGTATACCTTCACTTATATCCACCTAAACTCCACTTCTAATGTCACACATGGTTCAAGTCATTGAAACGATTGCATTTGGCTGCATCTTTCTCACATCAGACAGAAGAACGTAAGTTGTGTCGAACAAATGCCTGCCCATTCGTTTCATTCCTTATCTGAGACTAACCAATGAACTACAGATGAAAAATTAATGATGCATAGGATTGGAAGTAAATGACTCCCTTCAGCACTTATATGAAAGAGGTGATGATTATCAGCACCATTTGGCATTACTGGAGTAATCTGTATCTTACCTGAATTTTGTTGCAGTTTCAGAACGATGGTTGGGCTAAAAGTATGACCATGCAAAAGTGAAAATGTGCATTTAACTTGGAACTGGCATGGGATTGTTTGAAGAAATGTTGCATGTGAAAAGTGTGAGGACATACTGATGTAAACACTCTTATCACGCCAAAGAGCCACAATTCACCTGGTGACTTCCTGGTATAACAGGGATGGGGGGATGGGGGCAGCAGGGGCCATGCCCCCCTAAAGATTTGCCAAGTCTCTTTTTTTCAGTGAATACTTTTTAGCTTTATCAAAATTGAAATTGATTGCAACAGACATTGTGTCACAACAGCACAATATGCATATTGAGACACACAACAGATTTTGCTTCTGCATACTGTGGAACGTGAAAAAAAAACATGAACCCAGCCTACTTGGCCCCCACCCAATCTGCTTTACCTTCCCCTGCCCCTGTATAAGCACTCCAGTTACAAAAGTGTTCTCTCATAAACAATGTTAAAACTGAGTCAAAAACATTGAAACACTGGGTGTAATGCTTAAGTCAAAACAAATACAAACAAAATACATGAAAGACTGAACTATTGTTAAATTTGGTTAACGTTCTTCATTAAATAATTCATGGATCTATAAACTTTGCTGAGAGTGACTTTAAACAGTCAAACAACTACAATTTCAGTGTTGGTAGCTTTACTCCACTTCAGTGGAGCAATCGAAGGGGGGCAAAGGGGTGCAGCCACCTCCTGTGAAAGGTCTTGCCCTTGCTTACCCCCTGGTCTTGATAAAAAATTTATGGAAGAAAAAAATATTTAAAGCGAATAAAAAGCATCATTGACAACTTCTACATTCTTATTCCTACTATAACTATAGCCCAAAAAGTACATGAAGTACACATTTGAAGTTGAAATATTTTATCCAGCCCTTGACAGAATAATCTCTGAAAATAGACTGAAGGATTTTTAATCTGATTATGAGGGGCACTCAAACCATCAAGTAATTACTTTCTAGACTTGGGCAGTGTCAAAGCTCTTGCATAGATGTACTGTTGTATACATATACCCTAAATATGTATGACAACTTATGACGTAAGTAATAATCATAATACATGAGTAAAATTGTATGTAAACAATTTGTGAGTAGACTATGAGATTACGAGAATAGGAGAAAGAGGTCGGAAAGATTAAAAAAGAACTAAACTTGTTGTTATTATTTAGCATTAATCTACTGTGGGCTAAGCAAGATACAAAATGTACCCATTGATCATAGATGACCCTGTGCATGAACTGCATAGAGCTAAAGGACTTATGGATCAAATAGTTAAATCAATTTACTACAATCATCAATCGATCTTTTACTGACAATTGAACCATACAGAGATGCATTCTTGTATTCGTCTTTGAACTTTTCAAACTGTAGAAAATATGTGAAACCATACCACTAACAAGTGCAACAGAAGAAAGTGGTTTTTCGGCATTAAAGCTTATCAAGACATACTTGAGATGTGCCATGGCAGTCTCAAGCATTAGTGATCGGGGGGTAATCCACATTAAAAGAAGGTGAGCAAGTCTAGTGTTTGGATTTGGATGAGTTTGTGGACATATTTGCTCATGGTCATGATAATAGAAGAATCCAACTTTTGTGAACAATGTAAGAATATCATGTACTGTTGTATTACTGGCCACATTTTTATTGTCTGCAGCAGAGAACAGGATTATCAACATACAGGACAATTCAAAAAGTACTACCGCTCAGATAAGACCATTTCTGACACACACATGCCCCTTATGTTTGCCTATGTTCATTTCAGCCAGACCTCCTGCCCTTGCAAACATTTGCTTTCAATTTTTATCCTTCCCCCAACCCCCACACCCGTGCCAAGAAGACAAAAGGGCATTTGCAGAAAAGAAATTAAGAAAAGACAAATTTGGGCAAAGATACTATTTTTTTCTTGAAAAACCCAACTCACATGAACAAAAAGCCTCAAAATTTCAAAAATATATACACTTTGAATAGTGTGAGCACATTTTAACAGATGAATTGTTAAAAAGACTGCCATAGTGGGCATAAATGACCATGTTTTAATTATGAAGAACATTATAAAATTGCATAAATGGACATTTTCCATTCTTTTCCTCACCCCCTCCTACCAAAAAAGGTTCTACTTTATTCATTTTTATTCCTTCTTCTCTGGAAGGGCTTACCTTAGGTTATGATAAAACTTATTATAGGCCATTAACCCTCACCTAACTGTTGATTTTCCAGCATTGTTTCCACTAACTGCTCCTGCAACTGGGTCAACTGCACTTGATAAACAGAAATCTCTGTTTCCCATTTTTCTGGCTCCTCATCTGGTCATAAGCAAAATAAAGATGAATTGCATGTAAAAATTGTCGTCAACAGTAAGAAACCATGGAAGTTAATCTTGTTATGTACAGGTTTACTACATTGGTGTAGAAAAACAAGAAAGATAAGTTAATCTTTAATACCTGCTGGTGATAGTGAGACATGGGTAGATATTCCAAATAGTATACTTGACAATTGCACTGTTAATAGCAACGGTTAAGTTGGCACACTTAGTGCAAGAGGTCCATGGATAAATTAGCTTCAAAAGCTAAATGGTCCTCTTGAGAAATGTGTGCATGGCATAACTCCCAGTGTCTGCCTAAATACTGGCATTCTTCTATATTTCAAGTGTGAGAAAAACTAAAACAAGAAATATGTCTTAAGATGCTTGCTTTCAAACCTTGATGATAAAATCACTGTGATAAAAAAAAGCCCTAAGATTCAAGCAGTGACATGTGAAGTGTATGAGCATGAGTTCTATGACCAAAAAGCTATACAATAAAATATTGTATACAAACAAGTAAAATAACACCAAGGCAAAAAGGGGGCAAAAATATTTTAGGGGACTACAGGTCCTCTTGCATTAAGCACTGTGGTCACTGGGGCTGACCTACCAGGTCTTTGACTTAATTACTGCATCTGGTTGAACCCACTACTGATAAACATTTACCCCAACCTTCACCTCAAGGTAAGATATCCAATAGGGGCACACTCAATTACCACTGCATGACAAACTTTAAATGTGTTATCTATTGGCTTAATACTACCATTATAAGTTATGAAAACCACATTTCTGAGAGGATCCAACTGCAGATATACCAGTAACTGGAATTAAAAGGTAAGTGTTTATGTTGTACAGAAAATGGCAACAGCATCTGGCAAGATAAAAGTAAACAATGTGTAGCACTGAATTTAACAAATTCTTCAGAAATCATAGTAAGCCTATTAACAATATAAAGTGTAGACAGGAGACTGAACTATCAAAATATGTGTGGGATATAAATGACATCAAGTACAATGTAAGGTGAAGTATTGTTAAATGTTTAAACTACAAAATAGAGATGTGTGGAAATGCAACTTAAATGCATCACCAACAAAAGTACAGAATAATATCCATCAACAAGGACAACCTCATAAAAAATTGTAAATTTATCTCAAAATGGTAATGCCATAAATTCTTTTCTTCCCAACAATACTACAACAAATAGCACTACTTTGTAATCCTATGGTAAGGCCACATATAAGTAGCAAACATAGCTTGATGAATTAACTGATACAAAGAAAAACCTAATGTAACAGTAGTAATTTACCATTCTTATTTATTCTCCTTTCATTCTCTCATCATTGATAATGGATGAAACTCTAGATTAATCTTCTTTCTGTTCTCTCTCTTTTTCTCAAAACAGTTGCATTCAATCTATGTGACTCTGTATAACTGTACACATTGTCCATGTCATAGTTTTCTGTCATGTCTATTGCTCTCCCATGTTACTTGATCAAAGCTATTTCTTTTTTCAGTTGTACTTTAATATGTTCCTATACCATAGAATTGGTTGACCTTTCTGCATTACCCAGGCCAAAGTTGACTGTGAAAAGAGGCCTTGGGTATGCCAGAATCACCCATATGCATGGCAAGGCCAATGTAGCAAGATTGAGAATCTACACTGACGGTTTTGAAACTAGATACTTTGCTTATTTATAAGATGGTTGTGTTAAGGTTGCAGATGCTTGAAGTACTGACTTTTCAAAATAGCTTCCTGCAGAGTATCCACATTTTGCAGTAACATATCATATGAGAGATACTAACATTGCAGTTCTATGTGGCCCTATTTAGTCATCGACTCTTATCTCATGCCCCTTACAGAAATATTCTATTAGATGACCAAAGGATGTACTTTCTTTTACACAATTGTGGCATAGTGGTAGAGTGTCCAACTCACAACAATGGGTTCGAACCAACCTTGAGCTTGCCTGCCATGAGCTTGCTTGCCATGAGATTGCCTGCCACGATCCCAGACATATTGGCACTCTGTCATCTGCTCTTGTGAAGTGGGAAACTATGTTTCGAGAGATAGGGCAGAGAGGGAACTGCAAGCATGAATAGCAAGCATGAACAGATTGTCATCCAAAGGGTAAAAGTAACACTGTTCCTAGTAGTGGCTTCTGCATTGAACAAGGTGAATCAATTTTTTCAAAAAGTAAAAATAAAATAATAAATAAAACAACCATGTAAAAATTTGAATTTCTTCACCTTATTTTTCTCAATAAATCTTGTTTACTTTTGTGCTCTCTTTCCCCCTGTATCATGATATTTTTAACATAAACAAATAAATTTTGACAAATTTTGGTCCCAGACTTGCAACATCATGCTTCACAAACACTCACAATCATCAAGTTTGCCTTTTTCCTTATTTACAGTTACTTTCATTAATTTTTCCAAAACTCCTTGTAAATGACCATATTCCCTTGTTTTCTATTATTGCTTCAGGTTATATCATAGAACTGTACCAAGAATACATTTGTTGAAAAATTGATGTCCATGCCAGGTTTCCCTCCACGGCCTTCTGTACTGCAGACCAGCATGCCAACCACTAGTTACACTACACAGGCTTGCTCTCCTGAGAGCACAACTTTAGGCATACCACGTTTATGAGACAATACACTCGGTGATACCATGACTACAAAGTGGTGTCAACCTACACAATGCGAACTTTCATGACAGGAAGGTGATGTCACAACGGTCAACTTCCAACATAGATTATGGGACACAAGTCTCAAAATTACTGATCCAAAAGGTGGGTCTCTGATCCATTGTCTCTTATATCATACAAATGCAAAACTGTAGTGTCAGCAAAACACTAGCCCTAGCAGGTGTTAGTAGTGTGTCTTCATCTCCCTCCAATGTTGTGCTTTACAATGTACTGATTCCACCTCAATGTTTGTTCCTGTATTGTCTCAAGGCCAATAAAATTCTGTAAAATCATAAATTCTGCATGTCTAATACCTGGACACCTGGAGTTTAATTTTTAATTCTGGAATACTCCTGACTGCAAGAATACTAGTAAACACTGTCAGCAAAGGCTCTGATTTCTTTGTTGTTGCCAAACAACCTAAATCAGCTTTTTAATGACAGAATATAGGAGTAGTAGTCTGGGGTAAAATCAAAATTGGAGCATGAATCACAAATGCAGAATTTGCTTAGAACTAGAAGGGCAAGAGGTAGGCCTACCTCTTCAACAAGACTGACATGAAGCTTTAATTTGAAGTATTGCTGGCCTACACCCAATAGGAGTATCACACCGATAATGGATAGTATATAATAGAATACCATGATTTAAATTATCATGAAATCAGTCTGGTGAATGTTTGCACTCTCTTGATAATGCTTAATTCTGGACTCTTTTGGTGGTGGCCCTCCATAAAGGTCTATCCTTGACAATCTCCTGCCATTTATCCAAAAACCCTTCCACTTTTCAATGGCACTTTTACAAGTATCTCTAATATGGGCAATTCCACAATGCAGTGGGGATTTTTGGGGGGAAAAATAAAACTTGACGTGGAGCCAAAATTCTTTCAATATGTCACATTAAAGATATTAGACCTTCTATTATTAAGGTTTTGAAGTCATTGAGATCAGTAATATTCCAAAATGGCAGCTTATAATTGATGTTGTTAAAAAAAGGAAGTTCAAAGTATCAAATGACATGATATGTATTATACAGAAAAGCTATAGATTTTGGTAGTTTGAGGTGATATCATATCTTTTAGCCTTTAGCCTAGCCTTCTACAAATGTTTTCCTTTTCCTTTGTTTTTCATTCTTACTGCGCCAGACCCTCAAATGCCCTGTATGACATATTCAACAATATTTTTAAAATAAATCACAAAGTGTTAAATCGAACTTGTAACTTACATAATAAGGTTTTCTCTAAATTGAAGTATGGGAAATCTAGGCCATCTCTACGTTTTACTTAAAACAAAAACCAAAATGTTAAAATGTTATACAATGATATTTCCCATACAACATATGTTGTACAGAACAATTACTGTGCAATGCATTGGTGTCCTGTAATGGCTTGTAAATTTACCAAGATAATATGACACTTTTCATGCAAACTATTGAAAGTTTCTCGGGAAAACAAAAATACACTTCGGAATTATGGGTATCCCCATGCCCTTTCTGTTCATTTCCCATAATTCCTTTGCTGGGAGTATCATTCTTGTTTTCATAATTGTTAGTGGGCATTTTGACCAAGTCCATAACTAATATTTGGGATGGATTTAATATCTCAATTGATGTAAAATTCAAAAATACTGGACAAGCTCTTGTTATTGAAAAACATAAGTTGAAGAGTAATACTAAATGCTGTAAAGACTATAAAAACTGGTAGAAGATGAGTTATCCAAATTACAGGTTCAAGGAAAGAGAGAGGATAAAACAGTGCTGGCAGAATAAGAAAGTCACCGTATCAGAGGAGAAAAGGAAATTCTAAGAAGGAAAGTACAGAATTATGATGCAATAGCAAGCTTTTCCTTTGTTTTCATTCTTATAGACCCAGGCCCTCGTAAAGTGTCCTGTACAACATTTTCAACAATATCTTTTAAAATTGCTTTTAAAAGCACCAAAATGTCAAAAAGTTATACAAATATGTCGTACAGGAAAACCACTGTGCAATACATCGGCATCAATAGTGCACTTCGATGATGGGAAAAATATAGTTTACAAACTCTTTCCCTCTTCATAGTTAAGAAAAAATATCTATTTCATATTGGGAATATCCATTTTCACATGTTAGTGATTCCCTTTTATCCTGACAGAGTGACTGCCCACTTCTTGCAAGGTTACTTCCTAAACTCAATCAATTGTTTTAGTTAATCTGCAGTGTAAACAAAGCACAGTTATTTAAGATAGTTTTGATCAGTTCTTAAAAATTGTTCTCTTGGATATTGTGAGAGGAATGATGCTTTGATTATCAACATAAACTTATACTGGATTTCTTATTCTTCTTGCAAGCTCTAATTATCATGATTCCCTAGCTTTACATTTTGCAACATTTCTGAACTTAAGAAGTGGGTCATATTTGATATAATCAGGGACGTAGGAAGCATCTCAAAGTTAGGCGGCACAACAGTCAAAGGGCACTTTTTCACTTACAGAACACTTTACTACATGTTGGACTTCTGAGTGGATAAAAGGGCTCTTTTAAATAATTGCAAAATCTGGGGGTGGGAACATTCCCCCAGTGCCCCCATTTGCTGCATCACAGGCTATTATATGGCTTCAAATGCTTCCTGGTCCATTTTTAAATCGATTGCTCAATACAAGGCAGGGGTAGCATCGAAATTTGTTTGTTTTTGGAATAGAAACAGAAAAGTCATGCAGTAACATGTATCCATAAAATTGTATATGCAAAAGTGAAAAAATCATCTCTACCATTTACACAAGGCAAGCTTTTAGGTTATTGGTCTAGATTCCAGCCAAATAGTTTGATAAAGTGTTTATACCCAGCATATTCCATCCTCAAGCTTGTTGCACACATCTATCTAGCCATATGCATTTTTGTGTGCCCAATCTATGAAGATATTCCTCTTTCACAGTCCAGGTCTCACACCTTTCAAACAAGCAATATACAATCTACCTTTCATTCTATGGGAAAATTGTGGGAGGTCAAAGGGGGAAGTACTCCCCAGCTCTTTTCCCACCAATCTAACTCACATCAATGTGCTTGCCTTCAAACCACCATCTACACCATCACCAAGGTAACAGAACTGATCAACAACTTCATATTCAGCATTACAAAGAGTAACTTTTCTCTCATCAGCACTGACATCTTGTGGCTGCATGCAACTACTACATTTTAAATTTGGTGTATTTTTCAAGGTACATTTTAATCCATTGCATCTTTTATGTACCCACTGACAACAATGAGCACAGCAGATGGAGTTCACACCAATCCCCATTCTGAATACACCACAAGGGAACTTTCCAGACTATGACACTGTTCCATTGCCAATAATACAAACCATAACTTTGTAAATGACACAATCCTTGGTGAATAGGCACCAGATGTCAACCTAATCATATTTACATAATACTTTGTTGTAGCAAAATGTGATTAAGAAGAAACCTCTGTGTAGAATTTATCTCAGAAGTATGAACATGGTTAACCACAGTGGCAGAAAAACACATATCTGGTGGAAGTAACAGAGCATCCTTCATTTGAAACTTGAGAACAGGAAACAAATCAATACCAAGAACAGGTGGAATGAATGACATGTCTACAATGTAAATGTATGTAGCTGTTGAATGTTCACAAAAAGAAATCTAACCAAAAATCACCCTAAAACATCAAACTTTTAAAACAATGTTTGTAAACTCCAAAATCACACCACGAAAGTGTGAAAAAAAGCACAAAAAACATGAAGAAGGGTCATTTCTGTCCCAGAAACAACTCTATACGCTTTTAAACCAGATGTAATCATTGATTGGTTTATTGCTTGCTCCCTTAGTTACGCGGTAACAGCATAGAACCAAATGTTTTGAGCCTGGCCGAGACAGTCGATTGCAGCATTTGTTTCTGTTTGTTGAACATAAATACTTGGCCAGATATTGTGATCATCACTGCTCTACTCTACTATGTTGCTTCAGTAGAGTTATTATCGATTGCAAGTATTCT
>JAAAKL020015930.1:0-11264 GCA_010016065.2 Carybdea cf. marsupialis auct. non (Linnaeus, 1758)
TTACTTTCTTCAGTCCAGTCGTTTATCTGTAGAATCGAAGGAATGTCAGCTAGAAGAGCACAAATTCTGCATCCAACTGGACATGCAAAACATAGCTATATAAGATCCGAAGGAAAAAGTCCAGTGACCCGCGCCCCGTCTAGCGGCTTCTTCTGTTGTTACCAGAATCCACAACAGCATCTCAGAGTAATAATTAAATACCCAATAACAAACAATTGCTTGAGCTACTTTCCTTTTAAAATTGCATGATTCTTTCCAAAGACTTCAAACAATTTTTAAATCCCAGGGATAAATCTGTTTATATATTTGGACCCTTAACGTCTTGAATTTCTTATGTCGGAGAAAACAGCAGATAAGCTGCATAGTAAAATTATTAGGTATACTAGAAATAAAATCATAATGTTTTGTTAACAAACAAACAACCAAATCGTTTTTAATTTTAAAGATCAAAAAACATAATAAAAATCAGTGAATATAAAAATCAATAAGAAATGCGATGAAGTATAAACAGAATAGTTCATAACTTAAGTAAGCAAAAAAAAAGATATATTAAATAAAAAAATATGGTAAAGAATTACTTGGCAAAAACAAATAATATAGTTTAAATGAGGTATAAACTAATAAAGCGAAAGCTAGAGAACAAAAAGGAATCATTAATTTGTACATATAAATAATGGGTCTTAGGGTGCCTTCAGGTACCATTCTGTTATGCCACAGGTCAGCAAACGTTTGATAAAGATAATGTTAACCGATTGAAGTAAATAACGATCGAGAATGATATATTATTAGTGGATAACACTGAAAGGTGTACTAAAATATCTAAGGATATATAATCAAGAGCTGCAGCGAAGGGGGCCGGAGGGGGCAGGCCCCAACTTTTTGGCAAAAAAGATCTGAATGTATAATTTGTTGTGCTGCGAAAGTACTCTGAGTCACTATTCATATACTCTCACAACCCCAAATTGATAGGCATATGCTACGCGAATTCAGCTCCAATACAGCATAAACATACAAATAAACGGACGCGATGGTGTTTGCAGTTAAATTTGGTCCTCTCACATTTTGGAGCTTACTTTGGGGTATGATTGTTAGTGATGTAATGAGAACAGAAATTGATTAAAATGGATTGAAAGGATTGGTCCAATTTTAAATAACAAATCCCATAGGACCCTAGCAAAGTATGTTAAAAAATAAAACCTTTGGTGCATCAATCTTTAAAAGAAACAAGATGTTAAAGGGCCATCTCTATCTGCACAAAAACTCCATTTCTGTAACCACCTTATAAAACGATAAATGCTTCAAAGACTATTTCTTCCCAAATATGTTTCTCAAAATACTATTTTGGAATAGGATAATCTTCAAATAGGTCTAGTTTGAATAGATACTAGAGAAAGATAATGTCACAAATGGGTTTCGACCCCTTGACCCACGCATTCGCGGCGTCTGCTCTACCAACTGAGCAATGGTGACCCGGTGACAACATAGTTCACTTATCTTTGAGAATGCATGATTTGAAATGATAAGTTTGGATGGATACTAGAGAAATAGAAAGTATGTCACGTACAGGATTCAAACCCATTACCCACGCATTTACAGCGTGTGCTCTATCACTGAGCAAGGTGACATTTACATACCAACTGAGCTGGGTGACAAACATTAATTAACAAATAAAGATGACACGGCTGGCCACGCCTTTGGACATGATATGTGGTGTTTCAAACTTATTACTTCGAAACAATTAACCATTGATGACGTTCAGACATGCAGGGTCTATTTATTAAAAAGTTTAAGTATTACGTTTTCATGCTACGAAAGACACGACAAAGGCCCATGAACAAATGTGGTTTGTTAAAAAAGAGAAGCACCGATAGGGCTCCTCCTTTAACTATTTTCTGGCTTCATTTCAAAAAAAATATCGCTGTGTATAACTCATGGTTCAAAACTGATTGATATCTGAAAATGATAACTAAACAAATGGAGAATGAATTTATGACAGCCTTGCGTTGGTCAGCATGACCATCTTGTCTAAAAAAATGCCTCTCAGTGCTATTATATCCGTAGCGTTATACCATAAGCAGATTTAAAGGGTCTAAATTTCTGAACTAGCATAACAACCCTGTACCGTCTTTCAGTGAATTAAAGAGGAAACTGGAAACTAGCTAGTCATTGTCCTAGCTACTCTCTTATCCGCCAAAAAGGTAGAAATCTTTCGGACAGAACATGTTTTACTGTGAATTTCAGGTAATTCTGGGCACTATTTTAAGAGTTGAGAGAATCAAAATATCAATGGACACAAACTGCCTCAATGGATAAGAATCATCTGAAAAACTAAGAGTCGACCACATATTAGATAAACATAACAATGTATCTTGACGTAAGCAGCGCCGAAAGCAAACAATGAGGCAGGGAAACATACAGCAACATAAGATGTCTTGAATACCGTTTAACATACATTAACTGGCAGAAATTGGAAATGCGAGGTGGAATGTACTAGTTAAGAAAACCTTTTACCGTCTTCCGGCTAAATAAATGCTAAACCTTTTCGTAATGCCTTCCTACCTAAAGATATCTGTGAATGTCAATAGAAACAAATCCTTGCAAAAATCCTCGCACAAATCCTCGCTAGTAGTCGTGCAACCACCAAATTTTTTGAAACGAAGGATTTTCTTACAGAACGTTAGACTGATCATCAATTATCAAAGGTTTACTAAGCTTTCACTAATTGCCATTCTCGGTGCAACTTACCAACTTGTGTCTCCACGTGTTTATGTAGTCGCAACAATGTTACCAGAATTTTGAGGGAAAGCTAACAGAGTTAATACTTCTCTCTTCCTTAAGGTGACCTATCTACAAACGATTCCCATCACATCTTGTAATACAACATTCTTTATATATACAAAGTTGTATCTGAAGGCACAGAGGGTGGAAACCAGATAAATAAAAATAGTTTTCCTGAGTCACGCGATTTCACTTCGAGATTAAATGTTGACGTTAGGTTTACGCAAAACAGTCACTGATGACAACCGAGAAACACTCAGCTTCTTACGAGATGGAGAATAAAGCAAACAGTTGCGTAATTCAAATGTAAAAAGGGGTGTTTAAGGATATAGATTTATCTTCGTGTAAAATTTCTTGGAGAAGATGAGAGTGTAGACTGTGATTCATTAGAGATCATTCCCTTAATCGTCAAAAACAGAACAAGACGGCAGGTGATTCCGACGACGGAATCTCTTTTTTCCCCTTTTCTTGTGCTTAGCATTCAGCTCATATCAAGGCTGCGAGCAGCTTCAGGATAATGTCTAGAGAACAAATTTTTATGTTGCAGAACCCTCAATCTTAAACCTGAAACGTGGAGAACAGCTCCACAGGCCGTTAACAGAAAGAGGTGGAGTTACGAAGGGCTGTCGAGGTGGACTCAAACCTCTGTATTTATAGTTCACTGTTTCTACGTGCAGCTACTTTGTCCCCTACACACCTCTGTCCCCTGACACCTAGGGTGACAAGGAGAAGCTACCTCTAGCTTGACCCAAAATCCTGGACTAATAGAAGTTAAACTTTTACTAAATTTCGGTGAAAATGGAACAAATCACGCACGACACTTACCACATGAAAGGCATGTTCATTCCTGCTATTATTTGTTTTCTAGACCTCTCCGCGTAGCAGAAGGGAGGTCTGACATGCAAGTGCCCAAAATGCTCGTTTTCATACTTAACAATATTTTGGAACGGGGGTTAGGGAAACTTGCATATTTCATAGTCTACAATTGTAGCTTCAGGGCTGTATACATTTCTTGTTTAGGATGGATTCTCTCTCTCATGCTGTACCTATCAATCCATGGATGTAGTCATCCTCCTCACAACTTTCGGTTGGTTCATCGTACAATCACACTTGCAGCTACCGCAAAGTAGGAAGTCGTTTACTGAGTTAATTCAGAAGTAAATCATTGTTAGAGTTAAGGACAGGCACCAGTAGACTGTTGTTGGCTTCATTGTGCATTTTTACAAGAAAACCGATCTATGGTTTCGTCTATAAGTTGCTTCTGTAATAACTAGTCAGTTGATGTTGTTGATAAAATATCATAGTTAATTATCGCCCTAATAGACCCTTTGTCTCCTTGTTAGCAAGCAAAACAAATACACAAATCTTTTCACTTTCCCAGTGGTGCAAATGGTTACTCTTCAAGCACCTATGCATCACAGAACTTAATTTCTTAGGCTCATAAAGTTAAACAGCTTCCTGTTATGTCAGTTTCGGTTTGAAATAAAAACCAATGTCTTACTATTACATAACCGCATTTTGGGAACGCGTAAAATGCTAGAAAGTTAGAGATGTACTTTCCTAGAATCTTTCTAGATGTACCATCCTAGAAGGATAACCATAGATGTACTTTCTTATAATCAAATTAGGATTTGGGTCTAGGGTTAGGGGGTAGGGTTATGGTTAGGGTACTAGTATCTACTCTCACAAAGGGATTCTAGGAAAGTACATCTTGGCAAAAAAATTTCTGTAATAGTATTACTTGGCAATTCTAGGTTAGTATGTACTCTAAAATTCTAGCATTTTATTACGACCCCCGCATTTTAACAGCCTCAAGAAAAGGAGCTTGTATAGAGTTGGCACTGAATAGTTCACATTCTTAAAGGACGAAGAAAAATTTATACGCAATAAACACACTTCTGTATCTTTGCTGAGCAACGTCCCTGAGTTTTGAATACGCCTTATATTCGAAGCTTTACTTGTTTTAAATGGGTTCCTGGCATTAGCTGGGGAATGATATGGCGATGAGGAAAGGAACTGACCACCCTAACTCACCATGCCGTGGCTCAAAACATGTGATTCTCTACCACATCACATCCCCTACGCTCTGTAATAGAGTATGGGACTACATTATACTTTTGCCTTTACTTGTTTTAAACTGATCAGCACTTGCAGAGACACCCCCGTCAACTCTGAGCTGGATATCCCACATAAAATTTGGTTGTCATGTGTAAATGCGGTTTCCCAATGACATATTCCATGTTGTGTTACTAGCGATGAAATCCGACCCGACGTTCAAGTGCTTTAGGCTGGGCACTAATGACCTCGATTTATTTTGTTTTCAATGTCAAACGTAGCACGAATTCTACTTCAAACTGAGGTATCGTTCTAGCAAACAAAACGTGATGGGAAAAGCAAAGAATTTTGTCAACATTGTACGGTATTTAAGATTTCATTCTTTAATCACCCTGTATGAGTGTTGATTTTTTCAAGTGGCTTCTATTCATAATTGACATAAATGTCTATTATATTTACTTCAGAAAGGGGACTTCATCTCTAGGGAAGGCTGCTCGGATTTATTAACAGAGGAAAAAGCTTCGGATAAAAAATCCTAATCTTCACAGTTCCACCAAGACAATACCTATCTGACCAACATTTGACTACCAACCCGACTCTCTCTAAAAATCAGTCATTGATTTCTTTAATGACAAGAATTTTTACACTTCAAATTCAAATTCTCGTCAAATGAAAGTACAGAAGATATTTTCGATCCTCTGAAAAACGAACATTGTTTCGATAATTGTAGTTTGAAACTATCTTTATTGAAACCAATGATCATAATTGTGAGGGGACTGAACCTGTACTAAAGCTTTAAAAAAGCTAGGATCAGCTTCACAGTCACCTGTATCCATTTTATCCGACGAATTCTATAGTCTTACTCAATGGTTTGTTTACAAATTTTGAGGTTCGCGGCTAAAATGTTGATTACAACTACCAGGGTGCATTGCGGGCGCAAAAAAATAATGGGAAAGGCCTATTGGATTTTGTTTAAGCTAATATCTTCCCGTTTTTAACTTCTATAGTTTACAAACATCGTTATGCTGCACGTTACTGTTCTTGCAGAAACAAATGCCACCAGCGCACCTGCATTAAAATGCACGATCCTCGAGGTTTCTGCATCTGTTTACTTTTTATGTCACATCGTTTGTTAAGATAACACAAGTATTTTAGTTCTAACATCTCTAATGACGAGCTAGGGTTCAACTTCTCCCAACGTAACAACTACATGTGATACAGATAAGAATTGACATCCACATGTACATATCTGATTAAAACGTGTGAAATATCAACACTCCAAGATGCCTGTCAGCATTTGGTTTTGGTTCTGTGAAAAACACATATGTTGGCTGATGAAATAAGTTGCTTTTGCAACTGACGGTCAGGAGAGCGTTTCAAAGAACGTATAGAAGTAAGGCATAGTCCAAAGAAATGAACTTTCCTTGGTTAATGACTTGAAGAGGAGAAGCTAAGAGAAAAACATATTGGAGTTCATTCGACCGCATATCCAGTGCTGTGTTCATTGTAATAATAAATTTCATCATTGACACAGCTCTTGGGAGGCCAACATTCTAGCTGGAATGCTCACCAAATATGGCATTTGCTCTTCATGGCGTTTTGAAGCAATAACAATATGGCACCGCCGAGAGAACGTATCACATCAAATTCTCTCTTCTCGATTATACGTAATTACTTTTAATTTGCTTTTGACATACTGAAGGGTCCACATAGCACGAGATTGCGCAGGTCAGGAGTTCGAGTCCCATTATTACACACTCTTTGCTTCTCTTGCAATTTTTTGAAACTTATTTCTTTGTCTCATATATTTGTAAGTTGAATCAAACTCTTTCTTCAGAATGTGTTACTGTTGAATGGAAAGTTGTTTAATTGTAACTTTAGACTGTTTGTCGACTACCGCGCTTATTTCTTCTATTCGCATCTGTGGTGCGCCGAAACAAATTGACGTTTCTCACAATGTCCATATGAAACTTCTCTCCGAATGTTTCTATGGAGATCGCTAACCAATTTCTCCACAAGTTCACTTGCATTAGACAGTTTCATGTCCCTTACAGGTATGGTCAGCAACTATCAAACATACTGCGACTATTCTTTCAAATGCAGAAAACATTTGACTGTGGTTATGTCGTTAACCATTCCTTCTGGTGTCACCGTCAAACTTCAGAATTGATTTTCTTGTTTACAGGAACAACATCTCCCACGATTAAATTTATATTATTCATATAATATTTATGTTATATCTATATTATATTTATATCATCTTTAAATCATCGATATTAAACTAATACTGTACATAATGGAGTATAGAATACCCGAAAGTTAAATATCCAACGTCGCTTTGGTGGCAACTATTGCGTCTCCTTGGAAGGTTTTTATTTATAAACTAAACCAACCTACTACTTACGAGGGCAACAATGAGGACAACAGACAGAGTTAAGTGCCTTGTGATAATGCATCTCCTTTGGATAGAGCCATCGGGATTCTGAAACTAATCGACAGAATGCTTGGAGTGGCTTGGAACTGTCGGTAGGTCGAATCTTATATCATCAAAGTGCTCAACGGTCCGTCCTGTGCTACTATTTTCGATCAGGATTGAATAGTCTCTCTGGCCCACGGTCGGATGTTCCCCATGCCT
Organism: Carybdea cf. marsupialis auct. non (Linnaeus, 1758); assembly: GCA_010016065.2. Classification (NCBI taxonomy): domain Eukaryota; kingdom Metazoa; phylum Cnidaria; class Cubozoa; order Carybdeida; family Carybdeidae; genus Carybdea; species Carybdea cf. marsupialis auct. non (Linnaeus, 1758). Next base: position 7,469 of record JAAAKL020015930.1, read on the forward strand.
TAAGGATCCTCTTTCATCCATTTAACTATATATAACAAGTCTTCTCACATATGTGAGTTATAAAACCCCAACAATGGCCTCGTTTTAGAAGACAGATTTAGGTTATCCCCTTTCATGTGATCCGAAAGAAGATTCCCTGAACAAACCAAACTTCTAACCAATATGGCGGTCAGCTGCAGTTCCATAAGTTCAGTGTGCTGTTGGGTGTAACACTAGCAAACGAACAAATATAGGAGATCCGTTCATTGGGTAACGTCGTAGGACCTGAGAGACATAAACCTGGTAAAGCATTATCAAGGGCCATCTAAGGTTTGTAGCCTAAGTACTTGTAAAGGTATCGGAGACGTGCAGTTGTTTTTCCTGGCTTGAGTGTGTTATAGCTTCAATCATGTTATTTCTTTGCATGCATGAGAAAGGGAGAATCCTAATTTACTTTGAAGCGGCAGAGACAAAAGCCATAAAACTTAAAACTCGCGATTTTTGCTTCAATGCTCCGGAAATGTCGGATGTGGAGACCTTTGTAACAAATTCCGTTGTCTCCGAAGTGTGCAATGCAAATGGAGACGAAGTCGAAGGCACGCAGAGGATCGGGGGTGGGGGTGTCTCTTTGGGGTTGTAGTACAAGGGCCAAAGTTGTTGTGCATGCAAACACCGGAGGGGCCACAATAATTGTGACTTTCTTGGGTTTTTTCGTTTTTGCTGTTTAGTTTACGTTTCGAAGTGAAAGGATGTTTAACTAATCATTTCTACATTTGATCTTCCCACCCCTACCCCATCTCCATTTTTCCAACGGTTACGTCTCTTTAGCGAGAACTAGAAGTAAGGCAATGATGCAAATGGAAACATGTATAACTAGATGATACTCACTCCATTTCCAGCAAACCATTTCTCTTTTTGATTATTAGAAAGAAATGTTGTCATTTAATCTGTATTCTTTTATTAAAGGTATTAAAGTTCGTAATATTATTATAGGTTAATAAATGTAGTGTTATCCTGATTCTGATTTTGGCTAATCAAACAATAGGTTTTGTTTCTAGGAAGAGCATTAGCCTCTAGAAAGAAGTACTAAATGCTGTCATAAGGAAAAACCTTGGCGGAGAAGACTGGAAGGTTGTGTTGAGGAGTAGAAGACTGCCCATAGGATTTCACTGTGCATAACAAGTGCCTTCTCTGATTTTGTATCTTTCTTAGGTCTTGAATACAACTTTGCTTCTCTTAAGATGAGTTTTAATGCTTCAGAGCAGCAGCATTGTCGATATAACCCTTTGCAGGACAGATGGATTTTGGTAAGTCCCCATCGTCTAAGAAGACCATGGGCTGGAAAAGTGGACAAGCCTGAGGAGACAGATTTACCTGAATTTGATCCAACAAATCCTTTGTGCCCAGGAGTGAAAAGAGCCAGTGGAAAGGTAAACCACAAATTTGTGTTAATATATGTATAGGCTTTAAATATAAAATATTTTATTTATCAAGTCTAAAGTGGCTTGTCCAAGGGAAAGGCCTACAACAGTCCAAAGTTTCCTGGTGATTGTGAATATGTGAAACTCGGAGTAGTGGATTTTCAAATCTCATTCTTTAGTGTCTCTTTCTTTATATGTACCGGTATATATGTTTGTATGTATGTATGTATGTATATACCTTTCTACCTACCTACATACCTACTTACATACCTACCTACCTTCATATTATAGTAATCTCAGCTATATCTCAATAAGAGCTCTTCATACATTTCTGTTATCCATTTCCTTTGATGGATTTTCTTTCGGAGCCTTACTTCTTACCACAAACTTTGGTATTAATACACAACACTTACTTACTGGCTGTTTAACACCCTTTGCTTTCCCCAAGCCTGGAGGGTAGATGCCTCCTGATCACTACAGCAGCTTGTACTTTGTCTGCTCACCACATGTCACAGTCTTTGGTGTGCTCAGGAGTCAGTCAGTCCTTCAGATCCTTTTTAACTTTGTCCATCCATCGCTTCGTCAATCGACCACTAGGGAGGGGCAAGTTGCTGATGTCCATGGTGGTCATCCTCCTTCTTTTACCACATGGGAAATATTGTATTTGATGATAGAACAATTTTGACTCTCTTTTCACTAGTTTGAGCTTCTCCCAATTTCTCCTGTTACAGGCTGCAACCGCAAATGAGGGTTGTTTCAACATTACTGATGGTTTTAGAGAAGTAAGCCTTCGTAAAGTAATAGCTTATCTATATCACACTTGTCTATTTTTGTTTGTTATGCCTCTTGTCTCTTCATCACTGCAGGTTACTGAAAATTACACAAGTACATATGTCTTTCAAAATGATTTTCCAGCTCTACTTGAAGATGGTCAAGAACCAGGTAATGTAATCTTGCCCTATCTCTTTCACCAGTAAAATATTTGCATTTCTTTGTGTTTATATTCATGAGTATGTTTGTGGATGCATGGCTTGTCAACAAGCATGCCTCATCAAATATGCCGTGAATATTTGATCGATGCCACTGCTTACATCAAATTTACTCTTTTCTTCCTGTAATGTTTCTAAAGAAGTAGCACACAGTAATGGATTGAATGTAAGAATTTTTGTTGTAAAATGTGTTTGACAATGTATTGCCAGCTGTTCAGTTTGCAGCTGGATAAGCTTGATTTAAATCAAAATTATCAAGAAAATTCAATCAATTATTTACATTAAGAACTTTATTTTGAATATAATTGTCAAAATTGTCAAAAAGATGTGCCATATGTAGTAATAGAAAAAAGTTTTGATCAAAACAACATGAAATTTTGGGATTTTTCATGAAATTCAGCAAATCTTTGGAAAAAAAGCAGTTATTCCCAGTATTATAAATCGATAGTAATTCAATGTGATGTGATATTTGTCACTATTGGAAGTACAAGGTTTCTTGACATATCAACAAGAAATACTTTTTTAAACAAACCGACCCCTGTGATATGTGGTACTTCCTTTGTAATAGATACAGAAGTTAACAATTGATACATAAACAGTAGACCTATTATATAAAAATGTATATATCAAGTTGCAACATAGAAATAAAATATTAGAGAAATTTCAAAATATGCAGTCTAAATGCACTTACTTTCCTTACAATTTATGATTGATAAATTCAAATAATGTAATCTCATTTTTATTTAAGAGATCTGATTCGTTTCACTTATTAAATAATATCCAAATTTTGCCAATGGGATTGGTAGTGATGATTACCATGTAAGCAGTGATGATAACCACCTGGCACTGTGCGCAATAAAATGTTCACAGTTCCATTTTGGGGAAAAAATGGTTTTATTTCTTAGCTCTTCATTTATGAAATTTATAAATATCTGTGAGCTTATTTTGGCACATGAAATTGGTATGTGAATAATGATAGTATCATCCTTGACCTCCTGTACTTATGCTAAACACTATCTGCATTACATCTACTGTTTCTTGTCTCATCATCATCGTTATCATCATCATCAGCAGCAGCAGCAGCAGCAGTGTCATCATCATCAATATCATCAGCAGCATCACCATCATCATCATCAATATCATCATCATCATTATTATCTTCATCATTATTATCATCATCATCATTATCATCATCATGTCCACAATGACCATCTACAATCAAGTCTGCAGCTTGTCTGATGTTACCTTCATTATGACGTACATGTCCATACCAATGCAACCTGTTGCATCGCAATATGAATGATGCCTAATTTCTTCAACAAGGATTGTAAATATTAAGTTTTAATTTCTGGTGCGATTGATAATGTGAAAATCCAATGTTTGCTTAATCATCATCATCATCATCAT
>JAAAKL020015931.1:0-11263 GCA_010016065.2 Carybdea cf. marsupialis auct. non (Linnaeus, 1758)
GATGGTTGATGATGATGGTTGATGATGATGGTTGATGATGATGATTGATGATGATGGTTGATGATGATGGTTGATGATGATGGTTGATGATGATGATTGATGATGATGATGATGATTGATGATGATGGTTGATGATGATGACTGATGATGACGATTGATGATGACGATTGATGATGACGATTGATGATGACGATTGATGATGATGATTGATGATTGATGATGATGATTGATGATGATGACTGATGATGACGATCGATGATGATGATTGATGATTGATGATGATGATTGATGATGATGATTGATGATGATGGTTGATGTTGATGATTGATGATGATGATTGATGATGGTGACTGATGATGGTGATTGATGATGATGATTGATGATGATGATTGATGATGATGGTTGATGATGACGATTGATGATGGATGATGATGGTTGATGATGATGGTTGATGATGATGATTGATGATGACGATTTATGATGACGATGATGATTGATGATGATGATTGATGATGACGATTGATGATGACGATTGATAATGATGATTGATGATGATGATGATGATTGATGATGATGATGTGACCAGCGACCAAACGTGTTCTTTATGACTCGAACATAGGGACTGCAGGGAACTACTCAATCTCGCGCAAGACAGTGAAGATGGTATCAACAATCAAGAAAGCGATTTGCTTGAATATCAGCTAAATCTAGGAAAGGCAGTCTGTCTCACAGGCATAAAACTACCAAAAGAAGCACAAGGGATCGGCATACAGCAAACGATTATATCAAACTAACTCTCCCTTACGACAAACCAATTGACGATATCAATAAATGTGTAAATCAAGTCCAGTCTAAAATATACGCTTATTTAAAGGAAATCATGGAACTATAGCAGCAGTACAAACACAAGAGTGTCGAAATGAAATGTCGAACAGACACCTCAAACGATCCATCAGTGAACTTAAGTTATCTGACCAGCACGATGAGATAAAAATATGCCAACCCATTACTACGATTTAAAATCAAGAAGAAGGATGAAAATTCGAATTTGAATTTCGAATTTGACAACATTAACCCTCAACTATAACTGAGATGAAAGACCATGCTCGACGCCATTCAAGAAGTTTAACCATTTCCATGCTCGACCTTAAAATGTATTTGGCGAAGTTTATCATTGCCTGATCAAGAAAGTTCTTGAATACCATCACATTCAAGACGAAATGATGCACTTAACCATTGATCTTTACACAAATTACAACGTCAGCATTGCAACAGGAACTTTTGTAACCCACCCTATTCCATTTGACAGGAGTGCTGCTAGGACATTGCATGTTACACATTCTTTTCAATTTATGCTTTAATACTTTCAAAAAGATAAATTAAAACATCTAGGTTACAAATACAACGACTCCATTGATCCAATAAATTGGCTCCAGTTGCTGACGACACCGCTATAATCACGTCAATACCTTCTGATAATCAATTTCTGTTAAATCTCTACTTTAAATGGTCTGTATGGGCGGATTTTAACTTCCGTATTGAAAAAAAGCCTTTGTCTAAAGAGAGCGAAATACAGCCATGGAACAATTCCGACCTTATCTCCTACTGAATAATCAGCAAATACCCCCAGTAAAAATCGACGATGCATTCAAGTATCTAGGAAAATGTTTAGTTTCAAAAAGTCGACATCCCTGGATACCCTAACCCATGCAAAATTTCTGAACTCTCTTCGTCCAGACTTAGTGTTCACAGATAAATCGAGTAAACTGTAAATCGAGAATTGACTGTATTTTTTCAGAGGAACTTGGAGAAGTCTCGTTTTAATAACTCTTTTCGTTGTATCTTTTCATTAATCCCACTGTCCCGTTCAAAGTGATGCAACAGGTGAAAACTGTTGAAATTGTACGTAGCGAAAAAGGAAAATAGCTTATATATACTCATATATACGAAATAAATAGCTAGTGTTTAAAAAAATAAATTTATCTGACCACCAAGAGAGCGGTCACGCTCTCTTTTGGCTCTAACGTTTAATTGTGATTTACGCAGACACAAGCAATATGTTTTATGTGATCACTATGAAACGATGTTCAATAAAGTTAGGGTTAGTTCTACATCTTACTTGTTCATTTTGTCGCTTAAGGGAACTGAAAGAATTAAAAGCAATAAACAAAATAAATACTCAAGGTATCGTTTTGAGGTCATCAACGACAGCCTAAAAGACCACATTCGGGTTTGGCATGGTGCATTAAATAGTTTGCCAAAAATATTTACTACTTTACCATTCCCTACATAAACAATTCTCTTGCTACGTTAAGAAATCTCCAACAATGGAAAATATCTGATAGTAGTCTTTGCAAAGCTTGTCTGAATAGCCAAACTTTACAGCATGTCGTCTCTGGTTTCTTTCAGCATCTCAAAGGTACAATTGGGGCCATGTATCCATCCTTATCAACTTCGGCAAATTTTTATGTTCAAACGGCCATTTAGATATCTATGCTGACATCCCTGGCTACAAGTCTCCATCCATAATCACCGGTGATCGGGAAAAACCAGACATGCTTGTCCGTAAAGGAAACCACTTGTATGTATTGGAACTTAACCGTGGGATTAAAAAACAATACTCCTGGCCAATGCTACTAAAAAGCGTGTAAAGTACCATCAACCCTGTACCCGACTAAGAGCATCACATTCTATGAGATTTGTAAATCTCAGTATGGGAGCCATTGGAACAGTAGCTAAAGAAGCTAAATCATTCACTGACTTCCTTCAGTGTATTGGCATAAGTAAATGAGGATCCTTTTACATCTATAAGAAATCACCTTTTTGATGCATCCGAGCTACATACTATTTGTTTTGTTGCAAGGACAAAGACTGAACAAGAGCAATCAAGACTTGTTAACTTGGTAATCAAGATCTTCTTACCTAGAGTTAACATGTTTGTTATTTTGCAATACTCATTGCTTTGACTACTTGGATTGCAACTCTCTCGAAATTTCTAAAAGTCGATTTGCCTGATGTCACCGTCAAGAATAAAACCTCAAACGTGAGGGCACTCATAGCTGCTATTTCGATGGACTCCTCAGACACATGCATCTCACAAAAGTAAATGCCATCCATATTGTCATTGGTACTTTGAGTACAGTTTCCAAAAATCTAGAAGGCCAAGTTAAACAGTTTGGTATTCCTGAGCGTACTGTGGAAGCGATCACAATCTTGTGGTTTGCAGACTCAGAGTCAAGCTAAAAAGGATAAAACACCAAAACCCAAGAAAGACAAGACAATGGGATCTTTGGAAAAGAACACCGCGCTCAAAGAACAATATTCTATAAAAGTGAGAAACCGATATCAGCTGCTCCACAACAATGACGAAAATCAATGGAAGACCCTTTAAAAGGCAATGCTGGTGAGTGCAAAACAAATTGTCCCCACCGTGCTGAAGCAGGCAAGACAAAAGTGGATGAAACCTGAAATAACACAACTCTGGGATGAAAGAAGACGCGCAAAGAACACAACAAACGGGAAACTATTATCAACTTGACCGTGTAATCAAACAGAAATGTAAAGAAGCTAAGGAACAATGGCTGAATGAAACATGTATAGAATAAGAAACCCCAAAACCGGAGCCATCGACTGCGTATAAGAAAATAAAAGAAATAATTGGCAAGAAAGCATGCTCGTCCAGTGGACGCATAAAAGCTAAAGACGGGACAACTTTGACAGAGCAGCATGACATCGCTGCAAGATGGACTGAGTATATTAAAGATCTATTTACGGATGATGGAGGAGACAAACCAATTCTCCGCGAAAACTTTGACGGTCCACCTATATTAAAAGCAGAAGTGCAAGCGGCCGTTCGTAAAATCAAGAACAACAAGGCTTCAGGTCCTGATAGTCTAATGATCGAACTGGTGAAAGCGATAGAGGAGTTCGGATTAGAAAAGCTGACTCAACTGATCAACAAAACTTACGATACCGGAACATTCCCAGAAGATCTTGGGAAGTCGATTTTTATCACTTTACCAAAGAAACCCGGTACAAATGAATGCGAGTTCCATAGAAGCATAAGCTTAATGAGTCACGTCAATAAAGTTATTATGAGAATCATCTTAAACAGAGCGAAAAATAAAATTCTCTTTTACTCAGATCATGAATGAAGTTGACAGCTTCATAAACATTAATAGAGGTATCAGGCAGGGATTTGTGTTTTCTTCAGATTTATTCAATTTATATGGTGAGAAGATTATAAGAGAACTGAATGGCCACGAAGGTGTAATCATAGGAGGACACAATTGGACAAACTTAAGATACGCTGACGATACTGCTATCATGGCATCATCCGAAGAGAAACTAAAATCTCTGCTTGACACAGTGACAAGAGCAAGTGAAGAGGAAGGGTTGTGAATAAACATTCGGAAGACAGTTATAATGGTCATTAGTAAAAAGCAAGAAAATCCCAAATGTCAAGTCGAAATAAACGGTACTAAAGTAGCCCAAGTAAAAGAATTTTAATTATCTTGGCAGTATAATAAAATCAGATCTAAGATGCAACAAAGTAATACGTAGACGAATGGGAGTGGCAAAAAAATGCGTTTCAAAAATTAAGTAAGATATTAAGGAACCAAAACATCTCGATAAGAACAAGGCGCAGATTGCTCAACTGTTATGTGTACTCCGTGCTAACAAACGGATGTGAAACCTGGACCATCTCGAAAGAAATGGAGAAGATACTAGCTGCTGAAATGTGGTTTTTGGGCCGAATGCAAAGGATATCTTAGATAGATCATGTATCAAATGAAGAAGTAGTACGCCGTGCGGATACCCAAAGATATTTGACTCACAGCATCAGAAAACGGCAGCTAACTTTTGTCGGTCACATCATCACGAAAGCAAATCTAGAACACATTGTGTTGACCGGGAAAACACAAAGCACACGGAGTAGAGGCTTTAGGATCAGCGCATGGTAGGGTGTATTGTAGACTCTTAAGAAACACGGTACTTCCTAATGAAACGTTTAATAGTTAAATAATATAATGGGCCAAAACCTGTCACATTGATAGTGTATACAAAATGTTTGTTTGTGCTACAGAACATCAAAACCCCACGAAGTAGCGAAACCATTTTTGTACTTAAAATTAGTACATGCAGTACTTAAAACAAATAAAATCAAATTTATAATTAGTTTCATTCCTTTCCTTTAAATAAAGAATAACGACTTCAAGTACAAAAATGATTTCGCTAGTTCGCGCAATCTCGCAATCAATGATAGTATATAAAACAGGTAGTTTCATGCAGTTTCAAATTACGTGCTTCTCTTACTATCTCATGTTTTGTGGGATATCTGAAACTTCGGATGTCAATATCCTGCTTGTTCCTTTGACCCTTCGATAACAAGGCATTGGGTTTAAATGGGTACACATGCCAGTGCACCCTTTCAACTTCAACCTCATCATATTTTAAACTTGAAGGGACAAAAACGTTTGCTTCAACGGCGTTGGCGTGTTTCTCAACAAATTATAGATAGACCATTGTATCTTTGACATTGCAGACTTCATAATGATGCATTTCATAGCTCAAAATTAAAATTTCATTATAAATCATAACACAAAGGACCAAAAGGTGCTATTTAAAACTGTCAATAAGATCCTTCACATAATCTGTGAAGACCGATACCCAAATTATGAGTCAATGGCAAAACTTGCCAACGATTTTGCCGATCTTTGCAAGTTCAAGGTATCCAAGATCAGGAATAACAAAGCGTCCAGAGCAACATCAGTTATCAACGAGGATTTGACAGTCTGTACCAATGAGTTCAATAACTTTGCTCCAGTTACCCAATAACCAACTTAGGAAATTGTTGTCCAACAATTGGGCAAGATCCTGTACCCAAGATCCAACGCCTGGTTCTATTCTATAGAAATGCTTTGGTACATTACTTCCGGTCATCACGAATAATGTTAATTTATCTTTAGTCAATAGCAATGTGCCTATCAGCTTAAAAATGGCCATACCAGATCCACGTTTGAAAAAGGCCTCCTTGGATACTGAAGAGTAAGGAAATTTTAGACCAATTTTATCAAACTTGAAACTTATATCCATGGCCACTGTAAAAAGCCGTCGCTGCGCAAATTAAAAACCATGTAAGAGATAACAATTTGAATGAAATGTTTCAGTCAGCCTGTAAAGAGTATCACAGTACTGAGATTGCTGCCGTACGAGTTAACAATGATATTTTGCTTGTCCTGGACAATCACCAGTCTGCCATGCTTCTGCTACAGGTTTTATCAGCCGCTTTCGACAAGGTCGATCATAATATATTTATTGCATCGACTATCCCATAGATTTAGCCTAATAGGTGAAGTTTTTAAGCGGGTTAAGTCAAAACTGTCAGAAAGAATACGGCGTGTTTTAGTCTACAGCACTATAACAACGCAAAACATATGACTTTTGGGATTCCAGATGGATCAGAATTAGGGCCAATATTATTTCTGTGATAAAGAGCACCGCTTGGAGACATCTTGCTCTTAGTATATAAATGTTAAATCAATTGTGTAACAAAATATTTAATGGATCGGATTCATAGTTCACCACAAAGAATGTTAAGATCAAATTCGAAACGGCGGAAGATACAAGTTAGAATATTACGGGGAAAGGTCATTCTCCGTATGTGCGCCTAAAATTCTGGAACAACCTGCCTGACCACCTAACAGTAGAAACCTTGCTAACTGATATTTTTAAAAGCAAGCTTAAAGCCCATCTTTTTCATAAAGTGCACAATATATTTGCTTGGTTTTTACTAGGCTTTTCAAAGCAATTCGTCGACTGAAATTTCTGAACATTTAAATGTAATGTTTTTTTTATTTGATCTCTTATCTTTTACATTCCTACTTAGATTACTTTAAATCTTAGTTATATTTAGTTTTGGGATTTCATTAGTATATTTGTAACGCGCTAATGAGTTAAATGGAATTGGCGCTATCGAAATACGATATTATTATGTTATTATCGTACCTTACGCCCTCTATAAAGTGTATCCTCCTGACAACCACTTTCACTGAATAGTCAAAAAGTGTTAATCACTAAACTGGGGATTCTAATTTCAAATCCAAACACATTTCTTGATGTCATAACTTGACAGCACTTTTCCTTTCTATTCCTGCACACCTGATTCTTTATATACTTTGGTATACTCAATATCTCAGCATGTCAATACTATATTTTACATATCTTTGATGTTTCAAATTATCAATTATATTGGTATGCTCTCAATCCCGTCAGTGCAATTTTCCTGTAGTCTTTACTACACCAACCCGCCTCTTTACATATTTTCCTCCATGTTTTCGTTGGTCTCCCTCTACACATTTATAGGCTTTTCCACTAACTATGCGATTTTTGTTGCTTATCTTATGAAAGCAAATTTCAATGCTCGGAAATACCCCTCACTTACTGTACCCTGTACTAGCTCTCTTGGTTGAAAACAACATGAATTTGCCACACATTTTATCAAACGCTCAATCAACACAAAACTTACCAAAGGACCGCTTTCCTATTAAAAGGCCTCGTTCTGGCTTTCTACCTAATGTCACAGCAAGATGCTGCAACAATTCCTTCAAGTACGCTTTTTGGACGATAAAATCTGATAAGGTCAATGACTCAGCATGTCATAAGTTTTTCATATTTTTTAAATCATCAATTCTTTCGTGTTCTGGCATTGCCTTAAGTGCAACATTTCTTTAATCTTTACTACCAAAGCTGCCTCCCTCCTCGTTTTCCTCCACCGTCTCCCTAGCTAGTTTCCCATTACACATTTTAAGGATTTTCCACTTACTATGAAATTAATTTGCCTGTCTTATAGAGGATTATTTCCATGCTCGGAATCCTTCCCCATTACTCTCTTTTGTACCGACTCTCTCGGTGGAGAGCAACATGAATTTATCCCCCCCAAAATTATTACACACTCAACACAGCTCCTACTGGATGGACCCCTTCCTTACGGAAAGAATGCGTTCTCTTTTTAACCTTGGAAAAAAGGAATTTACGACGATAAACTTTATGCAATAACAGTTTTTTGGACGATAAAATCTACAAAAAGCATACAGAATATTGTCTATATCAGACATAAGTACTGATCTTCAACAAATGATTATGTACTAAAACACTCACCTGCAGTCTCTCTTGGATGATCAGTTTTGCGATATGCCTGCATTCAAAATAGTTGAAGAAATACGTAAGTAATAATGTACTTCTGAAAATTGGAAGATTGTTATAAGCATCACATATACATCGCCATAAATTACAATAAATCGTTTGACATTGAACACTTCTCAACTACGCATTTTAACGCAATCAAGTTATAACTGTTACACCAGTTTCAACAACATATCTACGTAAATTGTAATCTGGTTATACACAGCAGAGCCCAGAAAAGGACGAGTATATGCAACAATTTAATGGTTGCTTGTTGTTATAATATTTCAACTTTGGTTACATACAGAAATTAAATTAAATTGAAAGATCTCTGACGGAGACCACATTCTATTTTGTATGGCTTGCGAATACTTTCATCCAAGTTAACCTCAAGGTTTTTCTATACACTATTTTGCCTTCAGTTGTGCGCTAGATATGTTGCTCCACAGTCTGGTTCCTCTAGTAGAAAAAAATAATGGGTCCGTGACCATTTACAGCAGGGTTCCCTTGACACCACTTTCAGGCTCCTTGATTAACACTCTTCAACACGTGCTTATGCCATCCTGATGAAAATGCCGGGTAAAGGTCTCAATTGGGCAAATGGGTTGGAGCCCCCCAAATATAATAATATTCCCCTCGAAAATGGACGAATAGGATGCAATGAAAAGCGCAATTTTAAGCTGAATAAAATGTTTTTAAGACAAAAGGCTAAAACTCCACAGAATATGATTAAACATTAACTAGAATTTCCGAGGGGTACAGGGGCTTCAAAATCTCCCCGAACGGGGTATCTTTGCATTATTTTGGCAACAAATGTTTCAGCATTCTATCGCGAATCGAGGAAATTCTTTGGTAGAGCACTTATCGAATCTGCTCAAAAAACACCTTGAACCAAAGGAGTGGCCAGTTCCAACTATGTTTTACACGGGATTACATGTGCAGTTGTAAGCCGCGTAGAAAATACTACCACAACAAGTTACCTACTCTTAAACTTGGAAATGCTGTCAACAAAAAGTCTACCTTTGTTTGTAAAGCCAAACAAAACCATATGTTCAATTTCTGATTTTACCACATGGACCTGACAAGGTAAAGCAGTATCCTACTTCCTGAAACATTCATCACTGATTTCAAGGTCAACGTGGTGGATATGATATGAATAGTAAAAATAGAATTTGGCAACTTAATTCCATTACATGGTATGGTTTCTAAACCTAATAAACTGTTCTATGTATCGTCTAAAACATTCACTAAACAATCATTGCGACTTCAAAGAAGCATTACGGATCAATCAAATCGCAAAATAGTACCAACTTATTCTATCACCATAAGGAGTTGTCATCTGATAGGGGTATTGCGCAGAATTCTTCTTCATTTTCTCTATGAAAAGGCTCTCGCTTCATTCAGTGACAGGGTGATATCTTTGCTTTAAGCATCAGATTGGGGAAAAAAATCGGTCATTTTCTCCGTTAGCTTTTCTTTTCACTGGTAAGTCTTTCCCGATGTCCGGACTGAAAAATTAAACTGCTTGATGATTTGGGATAGGATTGAAGTTTTAATGTAAACAATATAGATCAGATCATCCTGATGCCCGATGGTATTACATGGCCAAATTTAACTATTGTTCTTCGTAATGAGAACACAAATCTAAGCATAAAATTTAATGTAGATTGTGGGAAATGCAAAACTGTACAATAGAATCTGCAGTCACGAGATCAGAAGCAACAGTGTCGTACCCTTGCTTCAATGCCATAGACTTGACTAGACGCTCAAATATACAACGTGATTTGTTGCAACTTCAAATTCCATAATGGCTACCAACAAGCTGGCCAAATATTTGCGCCAAATTTGCACAGAAGCACGAGTTGACTACCACTATGTATTGATCAATTGCACTGCGGCAGAGATGAACCCGTATTTTTCGCCACGATACTTGTTTAACTTGGCGAATACCTGGTTCATTTACCTAATATTTTATGGCATAATGTTTCTAAGCTCTAGAGCTGCCGTTACACGTCTGCTCGATCTCGATTGTAACACTGTCACAAACCAATCACTGAACACATGTAAAAAACCGTTAAAGTGAACGTATGAAACGAACTCACTCGCCTTTCACTTCACTGTAGTGAAGATGCTCAAAACACCAGACTGGCAAATTAGAACTTAAAAGCAGGCAGTTGGCCTCAAATAGGCCCTGTCATTAACCTTATTGATTACATCGTTCAGTGAATTCAGTAAAAGCTCTCTCAAACACCCGTACCAGACGTGTTGAAGACACTTGTGAGGATAATTGTGTGATTTCTGTTTACAGACAATGTTTAGTTTTCCAGTGAAAGAAATAGATAAGTACATCTGGAAACTATGTCTTACAAGAAAGAAACCGGGCGCTGACTTTATCCAAAATATAACAAAGACCATAACCAAATAACCTGCCCCTGCCCCTGCCCTCTAGATGCAAAATGTTGCATCGAACCTTCTGTAATAGACTCAACATGTACTAATATTCACAGACTTAAGATCATAAAGCAAAGTTTCTCCTTTGAAGAATTGAGTCTGTGTCTTGCGACGGTACTTAAAATTACTAACACAGAGAACACCGTATTGTTACTATCCATTAGCTACTACCCCCTTTAAATTTTCTACGCCTTCTTTGCTGAATTTATTGTGGTTGCGGCCCTGAGTCCATGGAAAACCCGAGGAAATTCTTTTGTAATTTTTTGACACATTTTCAAACGAGATCTTTGTCGACTGCGTATTTTCAACCGCGGACACAAACGGCCACGAGAGGAAGTCTTCATGGTCCAAACAACGTGGTTGCAGTCCTAACGAAAGCTTAGGGGGCACAGCACTATTGAGAGCAATACCAAACTTAAAATGGTAAAACTTGTAAGTGACGGATGGCCGTCAAAATACCAGTTAGTATCTCCTGCTTAAGGTATCAACATAGAGTATCAACAGATTAAACTTATGCAATCAATATTTATAATGTATTTCATATATAATATATATATTATATATATATATATTTAATATATATAATATACATAAGATATATATTTAATATATATATATATATATTTAA
>JAAAKL020015932.1:0-11263 GCA_010016065.2 Carybdea cf. marsupialis auct. non (Linnaeus, 1758)
TTTGAATAATTAGTTATTCTAATATTTGAATAATTACTTATTCTAATATTTGAATAATTACTTATTCTAATATTTGAGTAATAAGTTATTCTAATATTTGGATAATTAGTTATTCAAATACTTGGCTTGATGCCTAAATTCTTAGTTAGTTCTTTATTTTTTCTATTTAATTGTTCTCCTTATCTTTTTAATCTCTACTTAATGACATGAACCATTAGTTTTCTCAATTTTATATTTATTTCTTACTTATTTATCTTAGTTAGGAATTTACTTTCTAATACGGCGATTTTTAGTTTGAATCATCCATTGTCACAAAGATCAGGGAAATGGTTCCCGACTTCCGGGCCTCAGATTAATGCTTATTAATGACAAATGGTATACATGGTTTCAGACAGGAGGGGACTTTTGGCAGATCAGTGCTGGCCGGAGGCAAATTCGGACTATTCAACAGAGGTGTTGCCATTGCTTGTTTGACAAATGATGATGAACTCTGAGATAGCTGTGAATATCGAATAAGCAATTAGATACTGTCATGGTCGTTAGTTTGCCTTGATTAACGATGTTTGGCATATTTTTTCCCCATTTTAACTATGTTTCATGTTTGAAGAGATAGTATTGGAAAGTGACCACTCCCTTCGGCCAGAATGTCTGCCAGCACGTGCAGAGCGCTCTTTTAAGGAAATATTTCAAGGAAAATGTCTATAACGCTTAGTAGACTCAGTCTTAAAGCCCCTCTTGGATATCAACGAAATCAGCACAAAAGTGAATTTTAAAAAGCGTGGTACAGCTCATTAAAAACAAGAGATCGCCTACTGGCCTGTATCACCTATATCAACTGATGAAATCAAAAACATCTGGTGACAAGACGCGGAGATAAATATTATGATCATTAGTACTAATTCAAGTGGAGACCTCAAGTCAAAGAAATATACCGATAGTATCGTCACATCTTCCAATGAATTATTAACTTCCAAGTTTGACAATGAAAACAGTTCCGCCCCTTGATTTATAGGCGTTACTTTCTATTACAGTGTTATCTTAAGAAAGGAAACATTTCCACCACAAACGTATGTTTTTACAGAAGCACCTCGTAAATAGGCAACCTTGTTGCTCACAAATTAAAACAGGTTGGATCGACTATATACATGTTTGTATAAATTCATGTCAAATTCAATGACATGGTGTTGGTTTTAGTTACTTTAATTCCGTAAGCGTAAGAGCTTGTAGAGGTGTGCCTAACAATTATAGATACAGATACAAATTTTCAAGCTAAAATTTTACATTCAGAAGCTTGTCATCATTTTTTCATAATGTAAGATTAGGCAAGTGTTAACATAATGCCAGAGAAGTAATAACATGCTACATTAATTCATCATCATCATCATCATCATCATCATCATCATCACAAGTGCCATGCCTCGTATAGGCTTTGGCTGCCATATCTTTCAGAAACTTCGATCTCGCGCACAACGAAACAGGTCGCCTGTTCTCATCTTTTCTTCATCTCGGCCAACAATGTCCTTTATCGTGTCCAAGTATTTTATGCGCCGCCGCCCTCTGGACCGTTTGCCGTCAATCCTTCCTTGCAGTTCAAGACACTCTAACTTCTATGTGCGTATCACATGGCCCACGAACCGACACTGTCTGTCCTGTATATTCCAGAGCAGTAGCTGCTGCACGCCAGCTCTACGCAGCACTTCCGTGTTGGTGACTCTGTCCACATATAATATTTTCAATATCTGCCTTCATTAATTACGATGGTTCAAATAGAACAACTTTTGTCCTTCCATTTAAAATGTATTCTATGTTCTTAAGTAATCGGATCGTAATATTTGTAGTCGTATTTGCAGTCATATTTGAATGCTAAGGTAAATGAGAGCGGAAGAGCGTAAGTGATGAGAAAAGTAAAAGATATTGGGTGATTTTGGTTGGATTCATGGCTGCAAATTATGGCATTGTGCGGAAGAGCTAATCGAGACGGTATGTGCATATGTTGGGAGCATGATGAAGGATTGAAGATCGGAATGAGGATGAAAGTTAAAGCAATAGAAGGAAAGGGAGAACCACCCTACAGAAGTAAGAAACAGATAGAAAAGGATGTTAAAAGCATTTCATACTTACAAACTCTCCTTGCCCCCACCTACCTACATTCAGATAGAATCGTGTTTGAAACCAGTAAGAAGAGGATGCCCCCCCACTTTCTGAAACCCTTATTGGTGATGCAAAGGTCTAGTCCTTGCAGAGTCCTCTCTCCTTCCGCATTTGGTTTCTCCATAGCCTCTCCCTTAATGATCTTCTTCTAAACCATTATCAGTTTCATACAAATAATCATTTACATCAGCACAAATGAGAACTTTTCATCAAAAGGCAACACTCTTAACAGACCTTATAAACACTCAGAAAACTTGTTCTCGTCTTCTTTCTCACATCCTTCCTGTTAAGAATAAACCAACATTTCTTCCTCCGTTACCAACTTCATAGCCATTAACCTGTCCCAGACACGCTACGCCTTCACGACACTTGTCTTCCATACCTATTGAAATACCTAAACTGTTGAACAAAAATACTTAAAAGCCTCATTTCATTAGTTTGTCGATAAACGCAAATAATGGTTGCTACGTAAGGCAAGAGGTCGTTTACTACGAAAAGTGTGATGGTTCCGGCTTCTATCAGGAATAAGATGATTCCGGCTGAGGATGCACGATGAAATTTCCCTGTGATAAAATATCACTAGACTATAACTTGCATAGTTTAAAAGTGAAGAACAAAAATTTGAAAGAGGTTTTAACCTTCAACTTATAAGAAAGATATCGCTTCTTTAGATCGTGGAGCAACCAAATCCCTAATATAGAAAAATGAAAAATTCCTTCAAATTTGATGCGGGGCCTCAACGCGTATTCCTCGCCATCAGTCGATCCCAGACTTTGAATACAGGTTTGCACTTGTTTCTTAACCATCCCGCTATTTCTCGAATTAATTGCCATTCCTTTAAGTGTTGATTGATCACGATAACCAGTAATCCATAACGGCATCCATCCATCCCCCCATCCATCCCCCCTCGAGACCACACTAAGTCACTTCATTTCATTATGTGGACGCAACCACGAGTAACTATCAAAAGTTTTGAGGTGCACTCTTTACGAGGTTTACAGAACATAGTAAAAGCATCCAAATCGTAAAAGACATAAATTGTTTAAATACATCGTAGTAAATACCCAGTTTAAAATTTGCCGTTACTTCTTGGAAGCACAGATTCTATAACATGTTACAGAATCTGTGTTGGAAAATAACTTAACATCTCACTTTTGTCTGCTTCCACATGGTGTGAACGCTTCTTATTTACCAAATAGAATAACTGTAGCAGAAAACTAACTACTTACAAAATTAGCAGTTGGATCATGTCAGTAACGAATGGTAGATTACTATTATTGAAGTTTCATGGGGAAAAGGAGGTTTGAACATGTCAAGTTTGAAGAGATAGTAGTGAAAAGTAAAAACGTCATTACCGGATGTGGTGGATGTCGACAGCCAGCTCCACGCAGATTGTAGACCAGCCACTCTACACCATATGACCACAGGGATGGCCTGAAGGATGCCACCCCGGCCCATCAATCTGACCAAAGCCTATTATATACTTTTCCCTAGTATCCCTTCAAGCTTTGCATCTTTAAATCTTCTTTTCATAATTCCAGTTTGTGAGTTAAAATGGGCTTTTATATTCCTGCCTAATGACAACACTGTATTTATCGACAATTGCTTTTGTTGTCATTGCCGAAATAATTCGTGTTGAAATCATTATCCCCGTTTAATGCAAAAATGGTATTGAAGTCAAGGTTATGAATATTAACAGCTTGTATGACGATCAACCCTAACCATAATTTCTGTCTTTCATCACATGGTATACGTTACCTTAAAGGTGCTACGAGTGGCATTAAATTTTTGAATGTACTTCAAAAAAGTACTTACCAGCAACCATAAAGCGAGTAACGATCGTATCCTCATAACCTCAAATACAAATATCATGGTTGCAAAATTTCGTGATAGGCCACAACTGGTAATGACTGAAGACACTTAAAGCTTACAAACAACTCTGTTAGATTTACACAACTATATTGAACAGCTAGTCGAGTAACAATTGTCTCCTTGGATATGATTGACCATATTGCAACAACTCTTCCTAACAGCATTGTTACTATCAATTGTTGCTGATGTCTCTATGAGTGATCACTACATCTATAAAAGGAACTCAGCTGAGGCCATCGTGGGGTGTTGTGACCACAGATGCACAGACTGGTGATATAAAGAAACGTAAGGACAATCAATGGTTGTGGAATGCCATTTGAGGCATATTGAACGGTCTTCCCTTCACTGGTCATCTCTCATGAGTCAAACCCATTATTTCATTTCCTATTTCAAATATTCTCAACTCTTAAATGCACCTTTTCTCCTCCTACAGGGGCTACGTAAATTTTAAAAGATCCCTAGCATGAAAATACGTTAAAGTACTCCTTTTGATAGCAAAAGATGTTTGTTATCAGATCTCTTCATGTCGCTAAGAAGTAATTTACTTTTATTCAAATAATGGGGCGATATGCATTTTACAGAGACTGTCACTGATACACAATGAGCACTTCCCTAACATAAGGATGGGAAAACTCCTACTTTCATTAAGAGAAATTGTGTGAAAATGTAATGCATAGCAGGCCGCATAAAAAAGCCATTCAAATAATAAAATCTGACATTAGCACCCTGTTCTCACGTGCTCTACTCCCTTTTACAGAAGCACGCCGACATATGCCAACCTCATCATCATCACACCAAACCATTCTCAATAACTAAATAGCAGCAGCCTACTTAGATTCAATTTTCAATTTTATATATAAGGCAACGTCATTTATGCTCGTCTAGAATTCGTCACTACTGATTATTGATCAGGCAACTTCAAGAAAAACCCACATCGATTAGGATTATGACTTTACATCTTAATTGTTTACTAAAATAGTTTTGAACTATGATTTGTTAAAGATAAAAAGGAAGGGATTTGAAACATACAGAGCTGAGGAGGGCGTTGGCATTTCGCTAATGCCCAACTGCGACTTTGAACACTCTGTTTGATGCTTCTAGGAGTAGGCCTACCTGTCCCGAGACTTTATTTCAAAACATTAAAATGAGCCGATGTCATCTTTTATAGAGTTTTACCTCCTATATTTTCGCAGTAGGAAATTCATGATTCACAAAGTTTCCCTTCAAAATTCTCCAGCTGATTATTTCCGCGGGAGTGATCAGGGATCAAACCTGTCTCGCCGCTTCAACATGGACACATGCATACCGGACGTTACTGATAGCAGGTGAGTTTGCTAAAAATACTAGCACATGCAATGGAATTGATTACTTTCGCAAACAAACATTACACATGTCACGTCCACATGTGAACACCAATGGATTGTGTTGTAGTTTTGGACATGAATTCTGCCGGCTAGACGTACTCTTGTACTGTACTGACCATTATTGTATGTCTGCTTCATTGTACCTAAGAAAAATAAGGTTAGGGGTGTAAACACACAAATTGCATTAGTAGCATTATTCTCCACAGTTACAGCTACATTTAGATAGCATGAACTGGCGATCATTTCCTTAGACTGTTTACATAAAATTCTCTTAATTTTAGTTAATATCTGGAACCCATCAGGAAGGCAAACCTTAGGAAACAAATAATTAATGCAAACCTTAGGCAAACACAATTTAACCTGTAACGAACTTACATGCACTGAGATTATTCAAAATACACATCAATAGATGAGACGACCTGGCATACAATAAAAAATTGAGGATGCTGTTAACACTTCCACACGCTTATCAATTAGTACTACGTAAGTTTGTCAAAGGAATGGAGGACAACAAGGAACCACTATGCTGTCATAAGTAAGCCTGAGCTGCGATGAAGACACAAGTTTTAATAAACGAAGAAAAAATGCATTTTAGACATCTGTAGACGTGAAAGAGACGAAAAATTTCCCGAAAAGGTAACGATCTTAAAATTTGGAAGAAAAGTGGGCGTCCTTAGTTATATAGCTTTAGTGAAAAAACTAAATATCTTAAGAATAAGAGCAACTTTTCTATTTACAAAACATTTGCGTATGCAGCAAATGCGTGGAGGGGGGAGGGGGGTGATTGTGGATGATGACGTCATTTTACTAATGATATAGATTTCAAGACGAGGTACCTAGTAGTTTTTTAAACCACTTTTAAAAGGAAACTAATTCAAAATTGTAAAAAAGTGAAAGAAAAAACATCCCACTAAAAGCTTATCCGTACTTGAAAAACGTTGCTTCGAGCCTGATGGAGGGGGCATGACTCAATGTCCCCTTAAATACCCCACTGTATCTGACCAAAGAGAAAATTTTGTTTTCAACCATTTTCAAGATAAAATAGGGCAGAGGGCTGATCACTAACGAGACTGAAAGATTTTTGCCTTAGTTTAAAAAACGGTGGCTCGTGTGATGCATTGACCGCTGGATAATATTTTGTATAATAGTCACATGGTAAAACTTACAAATTTGTCAGATCGATCAAAGTGTTCAAACCTTAATTGCTAGTTGTGAAATACTAGTCACGCTGCTACCTTCAATTTAAATCAGGACACGATCTGCTGTGCAGAAGCGACGTTGTATCCAATGGTACCATGATCTAGGGTATTATTATCGCGTCACGATATTACAGTAGGTGCAGCCAGACATCTTGACAAGACAGTTCTTAAGTCGAGTTTCAGTAGTGGTACTGTGAGTTCACTTTAAAATTTCTCGGAATGTCTACAATGAAAGTAAGGCACTATTTTTTACATGAGCCATTTTGTTAGAACATGAGCCTGGATTTTGTCCAAAATTAATGCAAAAGTACGAGCTTAGACGTAGAGCCAAGTTCTAAAGAGCATCAAGATGAGAAAGGACCCACAAAATCAAACTATTAGTACCTGATAGCTCTATTCGCACACCTCCCTCACCTTTGTATTATATGTGATGGCTTTAGCGTCGAAAATTTTACAAAATTCACTGTAAAGTAATTACATAATTCACCCTTTAGTCCTACTCTCTCCACTCTATGCAAATGTTAGTTCCCATAAAAAATTATTTGTAGTAACAAAGAATTTTATGTATTTCATCGTAAAAAAGTGCAACTCCAAGACAAGCCTCCCTCTCTCCAATTAACTGATTCCTATTAAAGAAGAGTTTGTATCACCATGGTAAAAAAACCCAGCTTTTATCTAGGTTTATCACCCGCGAAGTCTGGCAGAATTACTGTCCTATAGCGGACTGATTGGCTTCTTATGTGTTTTGTAATATTTCTGTACAAACATTTCTGGGGCAAATTATTGAAGTGGCTTTGGTTGTACTGCTGTCACTACTCACATTTGTATCGTATCAAAGCCATCTTACAATTACCTATGAACTGGGGTATAAATCTTTCAGAGAGAGGGGAAGGAGTGTATTTTTCCCGCTGCGTTGGAATTGTGGTTCTGTATAGAAACGAGGTATAGCCACTATCAAAGTAAGATCCAAACACGCAAGGATCTGCAGGATGTTTTTGTGGTGGATTGGACCAACGATCCAATTTTAAGTTTTCTCAAGACAAAATCCATATTCCCTAAAATTAGGTACTGCTTGTAAGAATTTATAAAAAATCAAAAAATTGTTTGAGCAGAATATCATTGTATTCAAATTTACTCCTTATCCTAACATTATATAGTTTCTTTCCCTTTCCACAAAATGAATCGAAATAGCAACTATCTATTATTACAAAAACGCACATGCGCAACGGCAACTTTATCACATATTATACGCTAGCTTGCTTTTCTCACAAAGATGCACATAGGGCCTTATTTCCCATTGCATAGTTTCTTGTAACTACTCTGCTTCCTGGTATGGTGATGATATGTCTTTATATATATAAATATTTCAAAATATATCAGTATCACATGAGAAAAGGACTTTTTGTAATGCAAGATACTGGATTTGATTTCTTCTGATTCTGCTTTTCGATTTCATCCGGCCCATGATTGAGAACGACTGTTCTTCAGTACCCATTTTTCTGTTTTAAATTGATACAACAACTCGGTATGAATCCGTTTCGTATACATGTTAGTATGCTAGATGTGGAATGTTAGAAGGAGATTAGCGGGGTAACCATTCTCAAACTATTAGGGGATAGGGCAGGACAATGAAGCTGTACACATATTGTTTCATTTAAAGATCAATAGCCAATACCTAAATAGCATAGGAAGTCAATATTATTGCTGGTTCCCCAATGAAGCCGATTCGCATGCTTATCTAACATCACGTAGACGTATTTACTGAGGCTATTTCCTAAGCAACTGAAAAAGAAAAAAACGTGGTAACAGGCACCTTAAAACAATTTTCAGTCTGACATGGGATTATCAGTCTCGGTATCTCACGTTTGCTCAACTGTTTCTAGTTAGGCCTCGTGAAGCCTACAGAAAATATTATCCTCCTGTGAAAGTTTATAATCATGCGTGGCACAATCTCTGCTTAATTTCTCATTTACAAAAGCATGCGTGCAACAGCTTTCTTGCTCACCTTCAGTTTGAAAGACACCGCTAGAATGGAAAAAGTTGCCATCACAGAATCAATATGCAGGCTAGCAGCCAAGATGGTCCTTGAGGTTAAGCCCTTCTTGAAAAAAATTTGCAATCTCTCACTAGTGGCTGCAGTAAGCAGAAGAGAATGCCCCGGGGAGACACAAACCACCAGAAGAATGGAAAAAGCATTGGAATTTTTAAACAAGATATTTTTAGTTTCAACTATTGATTTTACTTGTATAATTCTTCGCAGTATTCGCCTAACCGCGATCTTAAAGTCATAAAATCTTAACGCCTATCTAGCCTAAGATATTTTCATTTCAAAGAGAAATATGTATCACATCACTTCATCCAGTTTCACGCATAGTATCAATATGACCATACTGTAAAATCGGTTCATTTTTTTTTTAAACTTTGTTTATTTTCTATTTATTTATTTTATTGGCAAAGGATTCCCAAAGCAGTAACGTTACTGCTACGGTTGAATATATCTATTGCAGAAAGCTTTGTAGAACATACATCGCTCTCGTTGATATAATAACTTTGACAATTGGGTTACCCTGCTCCGTCCCTAGGGGTGTCCAAGGCTTAGGAGCAATACTCGTAAACACCGGAGGCCTGTAGTGCTTCTGAATGTTACCCTTTTTCTAGCTTTTTCCGTTAAAATTTCTAAGCAATAATATAAGTACTATACCCACAGTTTATTGGATTTGTAAAAACTTCGCTATACCCGAGGGAGACGTACGCACCTAGAAAGAACGGAAATCATTAAGATTACTTATTTACGAAGAGATTTTTTAACATATCATCGTTTTACAAGAATGGAGCTGGATCTACGTTTCTACGGTAAGGAATACCGTCCCCGTGACCCAACCAAAACAACTTAAGATGAAAGCCGCGCCGCTGTATTGGTCCGAGGTGTTGCTGTGCTTCCAGAGTAACCACGAGTGTTGCCCCAGTAGAGCCGCCTGTGAGAAGTGTGAGGATGGAAGAGACATGGAACAGGATCCCAATCTCTCATGTCGTTTAATAAGTGACTTTAATTATGATTATGTGCGTTCGCTATACCTCAGCCCCCCCCCCTCCTTCCCCATCTACACTCACACACATATTTTTTTATTTCTGGTGGGTACTTCAGGCGCTAGACGCTTGGTCATGTGTTCTTGCTACCCCCTGCCCCCCGTTAACCCTTTCTCTCTTCATTTCATATGATACTCAGTTGATAATACTTATCCCATTTCATCTAACACACACATCTTTTGATAAGCAAAACTCAACTACTTAGAAAATTTAAGAAATAATAGTAGCGGAAATCCTCAATACAAAAATGTATCACGTATTGACGGCTATGTGTGTCCGGTAGCTGTTGAATCAAGGAAACAACGCTGATACGGGTGTCAAACAGTTCATTGCGCAAACGTGAAAAATTTCAGCACGTTATAATACCTCTCGGAACATCATGAGAGTGTTCGTTTCTCTTGATAAACCGGTAGTAACATCTAGAAGACAACTATCCAATTATTTTTACTTGTTTCAGCATCCATCGTGCCAAACGTGCTGGAACCAAAATAAAGGTTAGAGCCGTAGGTCTGGCAGCGCTGCGTTTATTTTATATGTTAACATAACAAGGAACTTGGTAGGTGTTATAAACAAACTCAGTCCGTTTAAAAGATAACAAGTGCACTTACCTTATTCAACCTTGTACTTCCTTTAAAAAATGCATACAGACTGTTATCCAAACTTTGGGAAGAACCGCTTAAAGTACTCTGGACCCTGACTGATCGTTTAAAAAATTGATAATCATCGCGAAGCATTCTGCATCCTTTGCCACATAATTCGCTTATGTGACGAATGTTAGATCTCCGTTATTCTCAGTATCTTGATGGACAGTCAAACAACGTGCCGTCAAGATTTAACAATTCGTTAATTACACTCCGGCAAGAGATAATGAATTCCAGTGATCTTCGCACAGGAAAGCAATGCCAATAGAGCAGATTCTCTCAAGGTCTGCTTGATTGAGATATGGAGATATAGTCTGACGTAATTGCTATCATGGACGCCTGCATGGGTTGAAGGCAACGGAGCATGATTGGAAGTATGAAAAAATCAGGTCTTAAAATAGCAAATCACAGAGGTTTTACAGAAGAAAGAAAGAAAAATAGCGAGTAAACATCCCAAGGAATCGCTTTGTAGGGAGGGGTAGCGCAGGGGTGCTTTTGAACAAAAAGTGAACGCAAAATCTCCAAAAAGCCTGTTTAGGCTGTTTCTGATTATTACCCCGAACTGTAGTAAGACAAAAAAAGGGGAGGTTTACTTATAAATCACTCATTTATTGTTGTAAAATCAAGAAAGTGCTTCTCGTCAGTCGTTGTTTATCACAGATTTTTACAGATTTTATTACAGACACCAAAAATATAGCTGGAACTGATGATATTGATTCTGCAAGTTAGCATCGAAAGCTAAGCATATACGATGTCTCTCAAACTACTTGTAATTTCCTGTCTTCATATTTCCGGCCAGAATTTAGCTAAATAGATTAAACTGTCAATAATTAACTCCTACTTGAGTTGCTTTTGAACCAAAATGCATACCATACAAAAGAAGAACTTTGTTATGAAATCGAAGAGTTATATACCTCTGAGTAATCTGAGAATATTTTAATAACGCTTC
>JAAAKL020015934.1:0-11262 GCA_010016065.2 Carybdea cf. marsupialis auct. non (Linnaeus, 1758)
GCCAAATATTTGCGAGTGTTTAACTGTAATTAAATATATGTGAATAAAATACATGGTGAGTTTAAAAAAATTATTATCATTATTATTACATACTAGTTAGTATATTTACTTCTCTACTTCTTTACTGAATTACCAACCCTTTGAAAATATACAAATATACTAGTAGAGTAGCTTTCCCAATGGGCCACATATAAAGTTTAACTTGAATTACATAACAAGTTTCAATTCTAAAGTATGGTGCCTAGACACTAATCTACTGAAGTTGTAATGGAAATATACATCTCTCTCAACAATTATTTGAGGACTTAACTTTGCTCCAAGTTATTTAAATGTTAACCAGACCAACTGTATGCTATTCAGTCTCATCAGTGCAGAACAGAGTGTTGAGACTGAATCCTAGTTACATAACTTACAATCGTTGATTGTGTCTATCTGTTCCATATATATAGTATGATACAAGTGCAAAATCATTGACACTCACAAAGGAATGCTTCTTGGTGATACTTCTGGCAATGTATGTATATATAAAGATATAAGAATTAAAATGCGTTTACTAGAGTGATTACTGATATTTAGATAGTAGATCCTCTGTAAAGATTTTGTATTATCTCCAAAGTGGCCAAGAACAACAGCTTAGCAGCTTTTTATACATGTTTATAAAATAAGGCAGGTTTATTGAAAAAATTGTCTCCATCATTTGTATATTAAAGAATGCTTTCTTCAACCGAAAGCTTGTAAGATGGCCTTCAGGCACTTTAACTTTTTATATATTTCTTACTATCTTTATACAGCAGCTTTTTAATCATTTATATAAAATATTTACATACAAGATATTTAATAGCCCTATAATCCATGGGTCGTTAAGCAACAAATAGTATATGTAATCTATGGGGTTTCCTATGGTTTCATTGTACAAAAGACAGTAACTGCCAATGGCAAGATACCTGTATGAATGTGAAACAAAAATGCTCATGGGGCGTAACATTGCAATACCAGAAAATTCCTGTATAGGTCTCGTCACCACATTGAATGCATGCCCGACATATCATCGCCAATATAGGCCTATCACTATAGTTATTACTCATAACGCAAGTGATAAAAATAAAAATAAACTACCTGCTCCGTGCCATCCTCTTCTAAGGAATATTTTCTCCATTTATCTGGATGCAAAACATGGTCTGGCACTCGAGCAGGTTTTCTCTTGTTATATCTCAATCGACTATTACAAGCCTCACTTAATCTGCTTTCTATTTCGTCGGGCTCCCCACGCTCTTCAAATGGGTCTTGCTCACTAATAGTTGCTTCATGCTTCTTCTCTAACGCTCCTAATGCACTAAAAACTGAGTCCACACGTGCCTGGAAATTATTATCGGTAGCCTTGTGAGAGAACGACTTCTCGCTATTTTCCTCCGCCATGTTGTGACCTGCTAAGCTAAATCTTTAACTTGATTGAGGTCAGATGTAAGCTACTTCAATCAAACATGGTAGCCATGTAGCAAGAATAGTCAAATACTACGAATATCCATTTACAGTTTTTCAAAGGTATTAATAGTGAATCGCAGTGAGAATGGGGATTTTTTGGAGGGGGAGCGCAAAAAAATCAAACGTTGACAATTTGACATTTCTGTGGCCCAAAGTGGGGGATAAAGCAGCTGTTGTCCCCCCATTCTGAAAAATAAAGGGGCGAGTACCCCCAAAATCTACGCCCATGTAAAGCTTCAAAAATTACTCTCCAAAGCAGGATCTCCACTAAGTGGAAAATGATGATAGCCGCTAGATATTCTGCCGCTTCCTATGATTATCGTGCAATATGGTTTCAGCTGACTGGAAAATATAGCGTGACGAGAAGCAAAAAGCATTTTTACATTTCGATGGTAGCTGATGAAATAATCAATTGCAAGAAATTGTAAACAATCTCTCTATGGCATTAATAAGTAAAACATTTATTGTGGTGAAAACTAACAATTTAAACTTTATTACACTTTGTGATAAAAGGGCAGGATGACAAAAGTCGTATGATGATCAGATTCACCGATTACAATGGTATTGATAATATCTAGAGTCGTGTGATTGTGCGGAATTCATGTCCAGGATACCTGTTGTTCGAGATACTTTCAATTTTTTTGTCTCATGCTGTATGCAGTCATCTATGAAACCTTTCAACTCGCTATGGTTCTGCATAAATCGGTTGTACCGAGAAGCATCATTTAATTTGTCTCCCATTACGTAGCAATACAAATAAAATTACGAAGAAGTAAAAGGAACAGAATATTTCTCATCGTGTTATCTGTATTTATGAGTCTGGCTCGCGCTCACGAAGGTGAGGGGGGGGGGGCAAGTGGGCTCCGCCCTCCTAAGAGAAATCACTAGTGTATTCCGCCCCACCTGACATTCTTATCAGCATATACATTTTTCACTTTAGTACATCATAATGCATCGTAAACCAATGGCTTAGCGGCAACGTACTTGTCCCAGCTAGGATTTAGACTATACAATGCCACTTTCAGTTGAATTTAGCCAAATTTGACATTTTTGTATCGATGTAACCGAATATAATATAAAATTGAATGGATACCATTTAGGATTATTTCCAGAGGATGATGAAAATTGTGACCTGCCCCCCTATTTTGATATCTTGTAAATCCCAACCGCCCCACCTCTCTTAGAGAGTCAGCTTCGTGAGTGCTGGATCGTTTGCCTTTCTGTACCTCTTTCTTTACGCTTCTACGCGGAGATTGCATCAGAGTTTCATAATCTCTGATAGCATGAAAGATAGCAGCCAAAAAAGTAGCCGTGGAAATTATGATAGCAGCCCTTTTTTCTGCTTAGTAGAGGTTCGGTTTCTGCTTCTTAATACAATATCTATAAAAGGCAAAAGTAGTCATTAGATCAGAGTTTAAAAGCTTTATGTAGTCTATTTTAAATTGTAATAAAATACTACTGGGGGGATCTTTTTAAATTTAAGTTTAACTCACCTAAAATGTGCCAAATCTAAGAAAAAAAGGATGTGAACGTTAAAAATGAAACAACTGCAGCACAATATCTTCTTCTTTAAGTGTCCTGTACTATGACGTTGGCGACCATGATATGCCATCTTCTCCGGTCCCTGGATAGATGTATGAGGTCACTCGTCTTGATGTCTCTTCTCCAGCTCTTCCTCACAAGAAAATCGTCCTCTGTCGGTCTCTGTCGCTGTCTCTCTCTATTCGTCCAGTCAGGATCAGATTTTTTAGACTTTCCTTCCTCAAGGCATGCCCTACGAATTCCAGCTGCCGCTTCCTTATCGTCCTCAAGAGGCTTCACTTTGTCCTAGCTTGTCTTAGTTCTTCCTCGTTTGTTACCCGATCTGTTCAAGAAATTCTCTGCATCCTCCTTAAGAACCACATCTCTACAGCTTCCAGCTTATCTTCCACATCTACTGATATTGTCCAGCATTCTGAACCATACAACAAGGTTGATAATACGTAGCTCTGCAGGACTCCCATACTCGTGGACATTGATGTTGGTTTCTCAGAATCTTCCCCAAGCGATCGAAGGTCTCTCTTTCAATACTAATTCTCCGTTTTATTTCTGTGTTGCATTTTCCATTCTCTGTGATGTAGCTACTTAAGTAGTTGAATTTGTCTACTTGGTGAATTCTGTCATTACCAATAAATAGTCTGCATTGAGGGCTTTGCCTTTTGCTAATGACCATGCCCACAGTCTTCTTGCGATGTATTTCGAGTCCTTTCTTTCCACTCTCTCTTACGACCTTGCTCAGCAGATCTTGCAATAAGTTTCGAATCGTCTGCAAATCTTAGATTGTTTATGTTGTGACCTCCTACTTTAACTCCCTTCTAAGTCTTCCAGTTCTCTGAAGATCTTTTCTCGGTATAAGTTAAACAAATCGGGGAAGAATACGCATCCTTGTCCTACTCCTCTCTTGATGCTAACATATTGACTTAGATCATTGTCTACGCGCATGCATGCAGTTTGTTCCCAGTACAAATTACGGATGAAGCGGAGGTCTTTGCCATTCAAGTCCAGATCAGCCAGATCTTCAAACAATTTCTCGTGTTGCACTTTATCGAACGCTTTTGTGAAGTCTAAAGAACAAAGGTACAAATCCCTCTGCTTCTCTATTTCTATTTCCGATAATGTTCGAATCATAAAAATAGCATTTCTTGTGCCAGTATCCCCCTTGAGACCGCACTGTTCTTTTCTAATTTCGCTCCTGATCTTCCTTCTGGCTCTGTACATGGTGATTTTCAGAATTAACTTTATCACATAGCTCATTAAAGTCATTGTATTATGCAATACAAACATTGTTGCTCCCGGCTTCTTTGGCAGTGCTATAAAGATGGATTTGCTGCTGCTGTTGTAGATTCTGCTTACAAGGTTTTTCTGCTTTTTTATGCCGAAATTCTCTAGAGAGGTCAACATTTCCGTAGCAATTTTGTCTGGTCCTGCAACTTTGTTTCTCTTCATCTGCTTCAGAGCTGATGATTCCTCTAATTCAAGGATTGGTGGGCCATCGATGATTTTGTAGATTACTGGCTTGCGACCTTTGTCGTCTTTGAATAGCTCTCCCATATATTCTGTCCATCTTTCCAGGACTTTTTCTTTCTCCGTGATGAAATCACCATTCTTTGATTGAATACAACCGGAGAATCCTGAAGATCTGCAAGCGCTGATTTCCTTGATCTTCTGATACATTTTTGCTGGATCGTTGTGTGAGTACTTTTCTATTTGTTTACATTCTGCATTAAGCCATTCTTCTTTTGCTTCTATGCATTTTGTTCTGATTTGCTGATGAAGCTTGCGGTGTTCTATACTTCTTCTGTCCAAAGTCAGTTGCCTTTGTTTCATTAGGTACAGAATTTCTGTTGTCGTCCCCTTCTTTCTGTTTTGCCTTTCTTTCTTTGGCAGGGTCTTCTTTGCTGCTGTGATGGCCGATTCTTTAAAAATCTTCATCTTCTTCTTCAACTTCCAGTCCCCCACAGTGGTTTCTAATTTCAAGACTGAAAGCTTTTCTGATTTCTGGTTCGTCAATCAATTGCGAATATCGCATTTTGGGTCTTTTTTTTTCGTTTTTGAAGTACCTTTAGCTTCAGTTTTATCTTACAGACGACTAGTAGATGGTCACTTCCACAGTCTGCCCTTGGGTATGTTTTGCATAGTTGGATTACATTTCTGAAGAGTTGGTTGAAGGATATGTAGTCTATCTGGTTTTTCGTGTCTCCGTCTGGACTCTTCCATGTCCAGAGTCTTCTTGGGTGTTCTTCAAACCATGTGTAGGTTATAATTTGTACTTTTCTTGTGCGCCACTGAACAAACCTTCTTTCTCTGTCGTTTTGCTCTCCTAGGCAGTACTTTCCTTTAATCTTTCCTCCCCTTCCTCCACCCACTTTAGCGTTTACATCTCCCATTATCAGTATAACTTTTTGCGGTCTGTATTGGGCCCTGGCTTTGTGCACTTGGTCGTAGAATTCTTCGATTTCTTCTCCTTCTCTGTCTGCTGTTGGTGCATAAACTACCGTGATCGATATGTTCCCCGGTTTGCCTTCCAACCTTACCAGGAGTACTCTTTCTGATAACTTCCTGTAACCTTGTGCGCTTTTTTTGCACTTTTCTTGTACATTAATAAGCCCACTCCTCTTCTGTGGTTGTCACCTCCTGAGCAAATTATTCTGTGTTCATCTGATTTAATGTCTCCACTGTTCTTCCACCTCGTTTTACATAATCCTAGGATGTTGATGTCCATTCGTGTCATTGCTTGTTTCACATTATCGAGTTTTCCGTTTTGGAAAAGTGTCCTCACATTCCATACATCAACTCTGATTCCTCTCTTAGTCTTGATGACATCAGTCGCTTGATGACGGTCTGGCCCCTCCTGAGGTCTCAAGGTGACCCCTACCGGGCGAGGGATTGCTTCCTGGGGTAGCGACCCCTTCACACCGTTTACTGTTTCCTTGGTTTTCTTACTTTTCATCATGGTGCTCTTGGTAGTGGTAGACAGTGGTTTGCCATTGCCTTCTGTCGAGATGTGGATGGTCGTTGGCTCCTTAGAGCTCATCCGCCCTTTTTCAGGTCTTGTTTTTAGTCCTGCTGGGTATCCACATACCCTCCTCACCGGGTCATCGGGATGACCCAGCGGAGGAGCCGGTCTAGTCGCCGACCACCCGACCATGGAACAGGTAGTACAGGTTTACATGGTACCCGTAGCAGACAGCGTAAAATGGCAATTTTTGTCAAGTAATCTTTTCCTCAAGGAAGTCATCTACTTTGCTCTTGCGATTTTAAAGTTAACAATCCGTGCAAGAGGCATCAACATCGTGATGATCATTGTTTTACATCAGTTTCCATGCTATCATAAACTGAAAGGAGTGTGCTTGGTGGCTTTTTCCCGGTCGCGCCATTTTATTTCAGACCTGTATACCAGGTATCGCTACTTTACAGCAAGGAGCTTCCAATGCAAGCAGCATAATGGTTTCTTTACCTCTTACATGAACATACTCGAGGTGGTGGAAGAGGCCTGATGTAACATGGGATACTGAACTTCTTCTTCTGGCCATTGAAGAAAACGATGCTGGCAGGATTGCTCCATCTGACATGCAAATTGAACTCTTATTTAACATGTCAACGAGACAACAAAAACTGATGGACAACCTTATGCTCCACATTAGCAAGATGGTTCTGTATTTAAAATGACTGCACCGCCTAATCTCCCGTTCACCCCGGTACATCGCTTATTCACTCACTGGAAACAATAATTGAAAAGATGAAGGTTGAACCAACACCCTCACAACAAATTCAGAATGAGCGCATTCCTGAGGTAAAGGTAGCCATTCGTAAACTCCTAATGTTCTAATGAGCTACTTAACAACTCTCTCTAGGATCGATCAAATGCTTTATTTGATCCATAAAGACAGAATAAAGCCTAGTTTTGCTTTCCAAGGTATCTCTCCAGCTATGAATATATCATCCATAGTTCAATTTCCAAGCATGAAACCACACTTCATCTGTTTGTTCCATCAGTCTAACTTTCTGTTCTATAACACTTTCAAAGATTTTCATTATCTATTCTAACAATTTCGTTCTCCTGTAATTTATTTGTTCGGTAGCTCCATCTTTGTTCTTAAGGCAGTTAACATTTACGCTCGTGCTCCAATCTCCTGGTACTTTGCTCTCTGAATCTGTTAAAAGATTTGATATCCACTCCGTGCTTAAGTCACTAAAGCTGACAACATTTCCGACACAAAACAAGATATCCCACATCCCTTACCTTATCCTATCCCATATTTTAGGCCATGGTCCCTTCACTTACTCACCCATGTGTAGGGGGGTAAACGAACAGAAATATATATCGGCCGCGGTCTCGGCACCATAAAAGCTTAGTATACTATTTTCATTGGAAACTGACCAGCAGCATCTAAGAAAACGAAGAAAAGCAGTATTATTAGGAGATCTAGTTCCTTGCTTCCCCCATTGTAGCTATGTTTATCCTTCTCATTTATTTGGACAGGATTGCGTTTTTGTCAAATTTTCTCTTTGCCTTTTTTGTCGCTGCCTTCTGTAGTTTGTATGTGGCTTCTAAACTAGTGATTTCTTTCAGGTGTATATAAGTGACAGTGGTACTCCCACAATCGGCGGTGTGACTATCGAGAACTCGAGAACATTCGCCGCGATTCCAGGGAAAGTCAACCTAGTAATTTGTCAAAATCTGACATTAAGTTATATTAACTTACTTTTTTCAATGGCAAGTTTCCCGTAGTTTGACATGATGGATCATATCAGCATAACTTAATTTGATTGGAAGAGAATGTAAAAAACAATAACATGGTTTTGTTTAGGCTCCTACTGTCTTAGATAGAGATGGTAAAAATTGTGGCTGCAAGTTTACCGAGTTTAAAATAAGGGTGTAGTATGTTGATAAATATTTGTCCGTCCCACATTTTGGAAAGGCTGGCCGCGTCCCTGCCCATTGTCCTTCTTCTCCTCAATGGCAGCCATTCAACTCTGATACCTCATCCTCAGGATGACTAGCACCATGTCGAGGCAGTCCCACTTTTGCCGAGGTTAGCATTACCTCAATGAAGGTAATTTCTATAGTGGTTCTTGTTCTCTAACGTATCGTTTGAGGTAGCGTCGAATACCATCCCAAGCATTCAATGGCTGCAATGGACACCAAATGACAAATCGTGGTCAGATACATTACAAATCGACGATGTAGCAAAGATATCTACACCAAGCCTCGAAAAGCCATTTGAGCGTTAGAAAAATACGTTTATATGTCATTACCAACAAGAGTATGGCATCAGATTGCTGATGTCCCTCTGATACCAGAAATAGGAATCAAGGCAAAACAGTCTACAAACTAACTGCTGTTAACTAGTGGTAAGTATAATGTTATTAGTATTGTAAAGGCAGCCACAAAACAGTTTGAAGTTAGGATTCAATATTCGTAGGATATGTGTTTGTTTACATTATGTAATTAGCTTTAAGATACAACAAGTATTGCAATTTTTCCCTCTCAAGGAGCCTTTGATATATTACATTTTATCTTGAATGGGGTTTTTAAATGAGAGAAAATGTTAAATACATGCATCACTAAGTGAGCATAAACAGATAGGAGTTCGATCCCAATGCAGTGTATAACTACTTAAATGCTTAAATAACTACGAGTGCCATACACTAGCGAAGGTGTTAAATATGACTGGCACTTCAAGCATGCGCCTTGCTCTTACTGTAGAGGAATGCGTCACGTCTGTCAGGTTCATGGCAACTTACTAAGGCACGTCATTTCAGTCAGGTGAAAGACTAGCAATGGCAGATACGCAGACCACTGTTACGCTGTATCTATCGAGTCATCTCCCCCCCCTCCCCCCCCCCCTGCGATATCAAAGGCTACTAAATAACGCATAAGGTCGATTTGGCTTGATAAAGAGGGTGAGTGGGAGCGTTAAGGAGTCTAAAGTAAAAATTTAAAACTTTGTGTGGCAGAAGGCAGATATGTGTGGTAGAATGACCTTATAAGCTTGACGTGTATCTAATGATGGATAACGACAACAAGAATGACTACGTCACCATATGCTAAACATAATAAGTATGAATGAAAACTCATCCTCTTTTGGCATACATTGCCACACGTTCAAGCAGATAGCTATGGCTGATCTATCGTACCCCTTACATGGACACACCTCCTTTTATACTTACATCATTACGTCACTTATTATTTATAAAACACATAACTCTGCTTAAGTTGCTCCTATTACAATATTACGTCACAATTCTAGAAGCATCTGCTAAAACTGCTGACTACTACATGACAATATGTACCTAACATTATTTTTGCATTTATTTGGCTATTCATCCCTTTGTTCATTAACTCAAAATTTAATCTATTGAATTAATAGACTTACAACGAATCCTAAAGTTAGCTCGCCAGTAGGAGCAAGAGTGAGCTTCCTTGAAATTATAGCAAATGCGGTGCCCAGGATAAAGTAGAAAACCCTTATGTGTAATGTTTTCATAATCAACTGAATAAAAAAGTACCTAAATTGTGTGTTTGTCATCAGATGCAACATACAAACCCTTATAATTATGTGAACGGACAAGAAGAGCTCTGCACATAGTCATAGGCTGTGCTTGTACTTCTACCGATGATTAAGGGCCTTTATAAGACTTTTCGTCTTTTATTGGCCGACACTAACCAGGCTATTATTTTGAAATTCCTAGGACTTAAGAATAACACGTCTGTGAACTATAACGTATGAAAAATGGCAGGATTGTTAAATCATCTATTAGCTATATAAATAGAGTCTATTTTTGGAATGGAATCATTGACGTCACAGTACACGCGAACGTTGACTATTACCCAAACACCGCTCAACAATTAATCGCTAAAATCCCAGTGACCAATAAACTGTAAAATATTCTTGGTTTTTTTTTCAGATTTAAGAAGTAACAAACATAGAACTGATTGCAAAGAGCAATTTCGCATGTTATTACGTTGATTACTGTTCTTATGCATAGTCACAGAACTACCAAATTTTTATGCTATTAACACCGGATAAATGGAAGCTGAATTATCCAGCCAGTGTGTGATGAACCAGGTCTGGCGTCTGCTTTAAGTAAGGTGGTTCTGAAGAAATTAGACAGGTAAGCGAGGTAACGGTTTGCATTGTCATTTTTATCATATTAGAACTTTTAGATAATTAGGCAAAGAAAGGCTCCCCCCCCCCCCCCCCCACCTGACATCAACGGCTACTCTGGCTATAGACAAACACGGTGTAGATGCACATTACCTCCTTGTTAGGAAGCTTCGACCCATTTTCGTGTAATAGCATATACTAAGAACTCATCTCTTCATGCTCTCTTCAGTTGCTTTCCTTCACTAATACAGATTTAAATTATAAACATTTCCTAGCTTTTATTCCAGCCTTTAGCCATTCTAGTAGTGGAAGCGATATCTGTCTGGGAAACGTCAGCTGTTGTACATGGTATTCGCAGTAGTAGTGGTACTGGTGGTTGTGGTAGTTATGCACGTGGTTGTATAGATGTTTCATCAGTTCTGGCGATAGTAATTGGCCCTATGGTCATGCTGATAATTGAAGTAGTAAGGCTGTACTAGTGATAGTAGCCAGTGGTGAAATACTTCCGCAACGTATTAACTAAGCAGAACAGGGTTATGGCGTGATAACTATTCTACTGGTAAAAAATGCTTCTAGCATTCTAGCAGAGAGTCCAGCAGTGATCGTGCAAGTACTTGTAGTAGTACAAGGAGCATTTATTGGTGACAGTGGTCAAGATGCCAGTTACTGTTGTGATAAATGAAAGTTTGAGTCATCAATAACATTAATCGAATAGTCGATGCTGTAATTCCGTTTGTGTTCTCTGTTCCCCGCTCTCTGTTCCCCGCTCCCTGATCCCCGCTCCCTGGTCCCCAAGTCGCCCGTGCTCACTATCTATATTTCAGTTTCTGGGTGTGACATGCACGGTTGCTGAAGCAACCGAGCCAATTTTAGACGCGATCAGTGCCTACCCTGTGGCACGGTTGCTTCAGCAACCGTGTCCCCACT
This sequence comes from Carybdea cf. marsupialis auct. non (Linnaeus, 1758), assembly GCA_010016065.2. NCBI lineage: Eukaryota > Metazoa > Cnidaria > Cubozoa > Carybdeida > Carybdeidae > Carybdea > Carybdea cf. marsupialis auct. non (Linnaeus, 1758). Next base: position 11,061 of record JAAAKL020015934.1, read on the forward strand.
CGACTATTAAAACCTAAAACCGGAGATTCCCCCATGCCCGCTAAATCCATCAAGTTCGACGCTGAGGCCCGCGAGGCCATCCGCAAAGGCGTCGCCAAGCTCGCCAAAGCTGTCAAAGGCACGCTCGGCCCGTCCGGCCGCGTCGTCATCATCGAAAAATCGTTCGGCAGCCCGACCGTCACCAAGGACGGCGTCACCGTCG
>JAAAKL020015935.1:0-11261 GCA_010016065.2 Carybdea cf. marsupialis auct. non (Linnaeus, 1758)
CAGATGGTATTTTCGAACAATTTTAAGTTCACGTAATAGTAACAGTTTAAATTAACGTAATTTAGATTATTGCTTAGATTCTTCACGATCATTTATTCTCTTGACAAGCATTTTCTCGCACCAGTTATGCAAGAACATATACATCAACGGCATCTTCATTGGACATATTTACGTTTTGTTCTATTGTTTTTCTTCCAAAGCATTATACAGTGTAGTGATCGCCCTTTGAAGCTGTGACGTGGAACGGAACATTGATGTGCTTTGGTAAATAGTTTGTTGTATTGTATTTGTCGTGTTGATTAAATCTCGTGTCTACTATAATGATTTTTTGATTGATCATTTATATTTCATATTTTGATTAGGCATAGGTCCTCTATTCGGTATTTTTTGCCACGATCATGTGATTGACCTTAAGTTTTGAGTATATTTCTGATACGGAACTTTCCAGTGGGATTAGACTTGGCTATTGTCACCTTTTATACAAATCTAATGAACGCTAGGGTATAAAGAAATGTTTGACAACATAATCTTCCAATGCATACAATTGAAAGCTTATAAATTAGCAAAGGCAGAGCCAGTGGACTGTCTTGTACAAACTTGCAGACATATGTTACCATGAAATAGAAATGAACATAAATTTACGAAGCTTTTGAAGTCAGATACTAGCAGCATTCTTACCGAAATAAAACTATCGTGTATTCACTGAAAAAATTCTATTCCGCAAAAAACCTACAAAGAAACTGCTGTGATAACGAATGGAAATTACGTAGGTTATGTGCATCGACCTACTGTTTTGGGAACTAGCTAATTTCTAATGTCCGATTATTTTGATTAAACTTGCATTGAGAATTTGATCTACATTAAGACTGTATGGTTTAAAAAACTTAATGTTTTTCATTGCAATCCTAGCTGTTTTTAATATTTTCAAATAAAATGAGTTCATCAGGTATATTTTAAACTCATAAATTATACATTCAAGCCTTAAAAGGACGAGATCGATCAAGTAATACATTGTTGGCTTACGACACATTTCTCTCTATTCCCCTACTAACGTTTGAATAACTCTGACTATTTGTCTGGTAATCGCCTAGTTATAGCCAAAAATTAAAACCTGTGTTACATATAAATCAATGCAGGCGAATCATACTTGAAGTTGTTAGTGTTGTCATAATTCTTTTCGTTGCCAACGATAATCTCAAAGCCTTCCAATCTGTTACCATGTCCATCTCCTCGATTTGTTACACGCACAAGTCTTATAGAAAACTCTAATAAGAGGTCCACACTCCACCAAGGTTTTGTTTGAGGCTGTGTATGGCTACAGCTGTTTTTTGTTATTTTAGCACTTCTGTCACCATCTACTGCAAGAGATGAGTGCCACGGATCGATAGTTGTTGACTGACTTGTTGGCTTTCGATAGGCGATGTTTGTGGCGTCAAAGTTATCTATAAAGTAATAATGAATGGAAATAGATAATAATGGCAAGACATTGTTCTTTTTAATGATAGAGAAGCACTGTAAATATAGCCAGTGCCATTATTTAAAGATAAAAAACAAGAAACACTGAAAGAATAATAGAAAACAAAAAATGTCCTTCTTATTGTTTCTCAAGTATACATATATCTGTTACATGTACTTCAGGCAATGGTTTGTAGAGAAAGGTCAAGTCGATGTAAACTAAATATAGGCAGACGAACTCTGCGTTTTCTCTTATGGGACTAAACCCCTTTAACTATAAGGAGCAATATTAGTACTCCTCAGCTTTTTTTCTAGGTAGAGTAAACGTGCTACTTCTGGCTCACATCATTTTTGGAACATTTGACAATATGTTGCTACTTCTGGCTTACCTTACTTTTGTATCATTGACAATATGTTGCTACTGCTGACACACTTCAGCTTTGGAACGTATTGAGACCCTGCATTGTTGTTGACGTTATTAGAAGAAAAGCAAGAAAGGTCATGCGGTGCAAGGAATGTTTTGCTATTGCATTTATGGGAGTGCTTGCACAGACAATGTTTGCTCCTCTATTATTCGACACTCTTATGATATTGGAATTGTGGAATGACTGCCTATATAACTATATCTTCCATTATACTATGTGGAGGGAGATCATTAAGAGCCGTGTTGTACATGTTATTAGAAACAGAGATAATATTCACCCTGTTATAACTTCTTTCTAAAATTTTATCTTAAAACTATTGGGAGTACAATATCGAGATAGGGGTATATGTAAAGAACACAAATAGTTACTAACAGTACTATCTTGATAATCAATTTAAAAAATTAGAAGACGCTACAACGATCTCAAACGGAAGTTTGCCGGAAGTAACAACACATTGTAATATAATCTATAGTATATTCTTCACCTAAATACTCTATTATGCGATTATCGGTGTAGACCTGAAATCTTGAAAACTTCTTAAACTTTTTCTAGTTCTTAATAAAATAGATAGATTTTAATTTCATGAACTTAGTAAATAGCTATAACTTTATGAGTGATGTTGATAGAAAAATCAATACTAATATTTATCTTTTAGATATTTGAATTTTTATTTATCATAGCAGACTGTACTATGATAATGAACTTTATTTGTTGTTTTTACAATGATTTCAACACAATGTTATGTAAGACTGTATGAATATTTAGAAAAATGATAGGTAAAAGTAACAATGCTAAATCCTTCCAGATTTATTTGTATACAGTTACATTTAAGATCTTCTTGCAAGTTACTTGGTTCCAGTTCATGTCGAATTTTCTTTATTCCTTTTAAGCATGCCGAATTTGATTGTAATATTGCGGCTGACAATTTTAGATAGAAATCCTTGACTTAAAGCCAATACGATAACGCAAGAAACATAATTGAAGCCTAGTTTAATCTTTAACAACTTTTCTTAATTACATTAAAAATAATCATTAAAGAAGTTATATTACAATTTGATCACACAAGACATTGTCCTTTTCTTTTTAATGCCTTTTCTTTTCTGATATGCAATTTGAGCATAATTTAAGCTCAGTTTGGTGAGATAATGCGAAGAGAAACTCGCAAAAGAGACTGTGAGGTAATACAAACTGTCCTCTGATCTTGAACTGTTCTAAGACACTGCTGCTTAGTAGCAAACACTTTTTTTAATTTGTAAATACTCACCAAATGTGACAACTTCAACCTCACATAAATGTAATCTTTCATTAAAAGGAGAATGTATTATAACGTAGCGACCAGTAACTTCTCTCTCGCAATAGATAGCCTTGATCTTCCATTTTTCAATCGTTTGTTCTCTTGCACATCTATATAAAAGCATAACATCTTAGAAAGTTATCAAGAATCAAAGACCTTGCTGTATGTAAAGCTTTTTTAAAATGATTAAAGTAAAAAAAAACTAAGAAAAAAAATATCATTAACGCACACTCAAGAAGTCCTATCAAGGCAATTTTTTTTCATACAATATGATCCCTTCATCTTAGCTATCTTCTATTAACGGACGATTTAATCTCTTTTTAGATCAAAAGTTCGTTTTACTATTTCCAAAAGTAAGGGTGTTATATAGAATCAAATACACTTTATACATCAAATACACCACGAGTGTAGGTTTGGGTTAGTAATCACGTTTGATGCAGTATGTGAATGCAACAAAACTGGTAAATGAGTTATCTCCATCAACAGTGAAAATGTTATTTATCTTGATCTATACACTTTCAGGTGAAGCTGATAAGGTAGATAAAAATAAGACATGCTATGAAAAGAAATCTTCAAGTGTTGCTTTCATTTCATAATTTTAAAGGCACAATTTGATTTCGACAATAACGAATTAAGCTATGCGTTAATCTTCATTGCATTTGAATAATTTTAAAAGACAATGAAGAAGACCTGGCAAATTTTACTTATCCTGAAGACATCTTCTTTAGTGTTCTTGACCCAGAAGGAAGAGATAGTGACAACGCCAACAAAGATAGCAACAATATATTGGAATAGTGTCGATCACATCCGTTCAACCTGAAGCTCCGTTAGAATCCAACTTAAAGTAAAAGTCAACTATTGAGTAAACAGTGACTTAGACCACAAGTTATGCGTTTGGTAAAAAGGTTTTACCGCATGGTCTTTCAAGAATAAATCACCAAGAAAAGTTTCAAAGTCGGGAAACTAAGCCAAAGTCTATAAGCAAAACCTGCTCCTGTCAGTTACCACCAGTGAAAAATAGCCCAATAAATGTTATCAGAAAGTCTTAAAATTATGATATTAAAACAATCTAGTTTGCATTATTTCTAAAATCTCAAAATAAAAGTAGGGTCTATCAGGCTTGTAGGTATATCCATACTTGTACCTGTATTAGAAATGTTTGCTCGTCATTTCTTTTCTGCCTCTAGATATGCCACAACATGCGCTCACATGAGAATTTCTATCTATATTCCTCCCTTATCTGTGGCAAAGTCTAGCTCACCATAGCTTAAGTACGTTCACTCAGAAACATCGTCTCTTCTTCTATTCCCGTGTTTTCCCTGTTTCTCTTTCCTGCAACCAACCAACTAGATTCTTAAGATACCAGTATTAGATCTTTTGATGATGCGACCACAAAGATTGATCCCTATGCTTTAGGATAATTGTAGTGAATGAAGTAAAAGTAGTTGTTTTAAACATGATGTCAATTGTAATGTGTCCATTAAAGAATTAATCTATGCTCTTTGCTGCGGTCATATTATCGTGGGTTTGAGTTATAAATTTTAAAGTTTGGGGTTAAAATCCATAAACAGAAGAACTTGTTTAAGAAGATTTTGTTGATATCGAGGGAAAATTTTGCCTTTAAATTGATACGCATACATTCAGATTTAAATATTTTGTCAAAGCTTGAAATAGCGACGTTTTTAACAATTAAGTCGAGAAGTTTGCACATTTTGAATAATACTTATCCCTATGAGGCGGGTGGGGTGAATCAACCCCTGACGACTTTAAATCACGATTACTCTCAAACTATTTAACATATTGGCCTGAAATTTTGCTACTTATCCTGAATTTAATGATAGCACATGTTCACATTGATTATTTTTGGGTCAGACCTACTCACGCTCCTGCTCTGACATAAATAACACAATCTAGTGACTGAATCAATTTCTTTGAATATCAATAGATCGCCGTTGTCAACCTCTCTTTAATTAGCTTTCTTTTACAAACTCTACGCTTTGACTCTTTATGAAGGTTTGATCAGTGACCTGAAGTAAAGGGGTACGTATTGAAAGCTGAGTGTTTCATTCGTTAGAGGGCGGCATATGTTAACTTAGTTAGACCGTTCTAATGGCAATTTATTCGCACCATTTTTCATGCTCGAGTATCATGAACAACGTTATTGGTCTTAATGACAAGTGAATGACTGATATGCCTCACAGATTCGTCATTAAGCAAAGTCAATAACTAAAATGTGAATCAGATGTGATGACGTCATAGACAAATAACAGGTTATTAAAGACTTTATAGCTATTGATCATCAATGGCAACGTTTATACACCATGATTTTAGGACAATCAGGTATCTACTACTGATAGTTGCCAAATAAATACAAAAGAAAAATCACCTTAAAAATATGTGTTTTGCAATAAAAATGCTTATGTCAGCTAATTATTTAGATAAAAAGTCAATAAATAGCGTCATCATAGCACATTTTATCTTACACTATCAGCATGCCATATTTCAACATTGTTGGGCTCTTAATGTTCATATGCAAGAGGGGGGTCGAATCAACCCCTCCCAAAACATAAGTGCACTAAAAGGCTAAACAAATAGGGTTTATCAGCATCTGAAGACATCGGAAAGTAACATTTGATGAAAGCAATTTTCAGGGAATTTGTTTTCACAATCAATAAAGAATGTATGTTTAATATTGGTTGGCAACTATCGATAAGTGGTGCCAAAGTCATATTTGCAAGAAAACCAAATTCATTAGATCTAGTACTACTGCTGTGAAAGAACAATACTTTGTTACTATTTTTTTAGTAGCTAACTTTTGCTTTCTTTCACATCTTTTGTTTTGTGGATTCTATTAATTCTAATCTATTTAGATTTCCAATCTCAAATAACAGCTTTGATATTTGCTACTAACTTTAAAAATGTAACATGTATATCAACTTGTTATTTGATTACATAAAGTTTTTCCATTAGTTGACAGCTACCTGAAAAAGGGTTTTAAAACCCAACCTTGAGTCAGCATCTTACCAAAAAACATAAAAAAGTACTTAATTTTTTTTCTCTTTTAAAAATTAAATAAACAGAGTGCTGTGTTAAAGGAGCTATGTTGAAAGTAGTTCTTCCCATTTATGCCGAATGAATGAGTTTACTCTTGATGTTATTATTAATAGACCTTTTTTACTGTTAGTGACTCTTCTTAAGGGACTTCACGTCATTGTGACTGCCTGTTAAAACTAATTCTTGATGAAGTCGAGAAGAAGAAAAAAAAAAGTTTGAAACGGATGAAGCAAGGTATAATAAACTATTTATAGGTTTAACCTATAGATACACCCCTGCTGTAAATATGGTAAAAAAATGCTCTGCTGTAAATATGTAAATAAGTAAATATGCTGTAAAAAATGTACTTTTGCAAGAGCAGAATCCATTGCAATAACGCATTTAACATAGCATCTATTCGGAATTCCATAAAAACGGTATATAGCCTATAATGAAATCACGGTGTGTAAATCATTATCTTACTTGAATTTTTAATTAAGAAGTACAAGAAGTTGATAAAAGTAGAGCTATTTGCAAAACCTGAAACTTCACATAAAAGGAGACTATACTGTTGTCGTGTACTCTACAAGGTTGATAGTGCATACGTCAGATAAAATAAACATTCTTGCATGAAGAGGTGCCATAGAGGAGTTTACTACTGTGTTAAAACAAAGCTTATGCTGTAATAACAATATTTAATTGAACTGGCTACCTTTATTGTTCGTAGTTACTGCGTTGTAGCTTTTAAAGCTTGTTAGATGGTTTTTTTATTCCTTGTTAACAGAAAAATTTCTTGTTTACAAATGTATGAATCCTCTTTGTTAACGATACAAAAAGATGTATCTCTGGAGAGGTGTTTGCATTGCTCATGAAAAGAGGATAGATTGAGACTATATATATCCTTATCATGAACTAAATTATAGTGGAAACTGTAATTGTTAATACATCACGTCAAAAAACTTTTAGAGTAATTATTAGTCTAATAGATTCTAAAATTTGTAGCATCAAGTCGTAAAATACTCTTATGTTTCTGTGCACACTTTTGCAAAGTTAACTTAAGTAATATTAGAAGCAAGAAGGTTATACTTACACCGTATTATTAATGTCGGAGTAGTTCCCATTGTTGCCGATCATGATGTTGATTGTGTTGTTTGCCTTATTTCCAGTCTTAAAACCATGTGATACCACAACATATTTGATTTTTATTTCAGCAAGAAGATCTATCCTAAACCATGGATCAATCGATCTTTCTGTTGCACTGCACGTTGTTTCATATAATTGATGGTCTCTGTTTCCATCAACTATGAAAGATGATTTGTCATTTCCAAAAGTGTCTGACTTTGTCACTGGCTTCCCCAAAGCCACATTTGTACCGTGAAATGGAACTATCAAATTACAAAATGTATGGAAACTTGTAAAATATTAACGAATCAATAAAGTTTAGATTCCCTGAAAAAACATCTGTGCTCTATTACTCCATTTTGAAACCTTAAAATGACGCTATTTTTATTAATGTTGGATATTATTTTGATATCATTAAATACTGTTAATTACATCAATCCCATCGGGAATATAGGGTTGAGGTTGGTTTAGTAGATATGCGTCTCCTGGTATCTACTTCCTTTTCTTGGGTTTCATGGAGGATTTTTTTTATCTTTTAGTAACTTTTCGACTGTTCAAGATATTCAATTGTAACGTGGTAATCATCCTGTGTGAGTCACTCCTAAACAACACATGTTTTCTACGGATCAGAATACATAAGCAAACTTTTGCTCTTCCTGGAACGTAAAATGCCTCCTTAAACTCACATTTCGATAGATATTTTGTTAATATAAATAATTTTGCGTTTGTTGCGTGTTTCTAGAATAAGATAAATGAACTACCTATTTTTTGAATTGTATTTTTATACTTGACAACTATCATTACTGATAAACTTGACAAAATTTATCATCGACGAAGAACGTAGACAATCGGGAGCTGTCACAGGTGACTTTGATGATGAGTTGTAGTGTTTTACTAGGGTATTTAAAACTCACATCGCCTTCCGGGTAAGTCATGAATTTATCTAGTTTGATTGCCAGGTTTGATTGCCAAATATGAGAGAACCTTGCGATACAAACAACTCGGATCAGATGGGCAGTTATGTTCTCATAGCATTGTCCACGTCTTAATAAAAATTCAGGAAAGAAAAGGTATCAATCAATCACCGCTTAAATAAGGTTGCAAGAAGATGCAGTAATGTTGAGTTTAGAGCTTCACCATCTAGAGTTTTAAGACGACCTTGTATAATCTCATTGTGTGGAATTATTTTGCATATAGATCAATCATCCAGGGTACATAGATAATAATCTTCAAGACAATTTCCCCAAACGATTTGTAAGCAATTGGAATCCAAGAAGGCCAGCTTGTTACAAAATGGTTTGCAGAATCAATCTATGAATGTAGGGTTTTTCTGTTAGTGTAAAAGTCATTAGTGAAGATTATAAGTAGTAATTATAAATGTTTCGAGATCTAGGTAAGATTTAAAATATTCAAGGTTTCTGACATTAAGGAACCAGGTAGCTGTTTGTATCGTAGGTGATTTTGTTGTCGTCAAACATTGCCTTCAGTAGTTGCTTTGTACTTGAGGTTGTATCTGCAATTTATCTTCTATAAAATGATAGTAATAGTTCAAATATTGGAATTGTATTCTTGTATATAGTCTTTACAATCCATAAATACCGGAACTGTATTTTAGTTGATAGTAGATATTTGTCACGCCTTGAGTCGTAGTCTTTTTCGGAGCAACGTTTCGAGAGATACTTTTCCCATCTTCAGGCTGTTGGACTTTGGGTCGTTTGCTGATTTACGTTGTTCGATTGCGGATTCCCGAGGAAGTAAGGATCGAACTTTGTTGGCCATGCTGATCTTTTTGTTTCTTGTAATTTCCGCGGTAGTACTCGTAGCCATATGTGTGGTAGGTTGTGGGATTTGATATTGATGTGGTTTTGGTGTTGTAGGGAGTGGATTGTTTCTTTAATATTTCTGGTTGTAGTATTGATTTCTCTGTCCAGTATCGCACTATTTCCCCAGTCAAAGGCGTGGTCATTTTTCAAGCAGTGTTCTCCGATCTCGTGCCTCTCTAATTCTCCTTTTTCGACTGTGCATCTTAGTTTATAGCCTATGCTGTTTGTGTCTTCTGCTGGTAGAGAGTCCTTGGGTTTTGATAATGTCTTGCGTAATGTAGAGGCTGTGAAGAAGGAACATTGGATGTTGTTTTGCTTGAGAATTCTTTTGATAGCCTCATTTGTGTTTTTGACGTAAGGGAGGCGTATGTGTTTGAGGGGGTCTGTATCTTGCTCCGGGACTGGTTTCGACTTACTCCTCAAGGCTGCTCTGATGTTGTTAGCACTGTATCCGTTGGATGCGAGTACGTCTTTCAGATGTTTTTCTTCTGTAAGGAGGGCGGTGGGATCAGTTGTTACCTTCCTTGCTCTTCCAATTAAGGTGGTGATAACGCTGTTTTGTGCTGGGGTAGGGTGGTGTGATTTGTTGTTTAGGTATATGTCGGTGTGGGTTGGTTTTCTATATATCTTGTATTTTAGTTGTATTTCCTATATCATGAAAAAGCGACACTCTCGTAATTATACGTTTTCTGATCTGATCCAGCTTTACGAGCAGACAAAGGCCTATATCAATTAACCTACAGCTTTACCTATGAATCAATTTCACCAATTAAATAAATGATAGGATAGTTAAAACGTTATGCTAAACTTTGAATAGGTAGGGCTACTCCTAGCAAATTTTTCTTGGAAATTGACAGATAATACCCCAGCTTATCCAAACTAAAACGAATCGGTTCATAATCCTGACTCTGCTAAGCAGTGGTAATGTACACATGATCATAATAATTATTAATGCAGATTGTAACGCAGAATTCGGTTATTGGCTGAATGAGTAAACTTTGGTATCAATTTCGATTTTACATCCTGTCTATTCCAGTTTTCTGCAATCCTTTTAAATACTACAAGTTGCTAAGGAATACAAAAATATCAACTAAAATATTGTTATATAAGGGCTTTCATTCTTTATTTTGTCATTTTCTGCACACGGTCTACTTTTCTCTTTGCCATTGCCATGAAAATTAAGATTTTTTGTCATGGTTAAGTGATGGCACATTGGAGCTTCAACTGTTGCTAGAGCAATAATTGCAAAAATAAGCATTAAAAATAAATAAGATAAAAATAAAGATTATCCTTTGCTTATTTTGCCCTTGTATTAAATTTTCAACATATAAAATTAAAACTCGTATTTTGACAAGCTGTAGTAAAGAACGAAACAAAGTATGCTTCGAGTTTACCAAAAAGATCGATAGAGCACTGTTGATTTTGTTTTTAATTATTTATTTTCAAGACAGGGAATCCTTTAACTATATCCTTTTATTTTTAAGGTAATAGCTTTATTTAACAATGTCGTTTTATGGGGGTTATTTTTATGATTTTACAGCGTTACTATTGAGATGATCTGCAAAAAGCAGGATGCATGATAATGTTGTTTTGATAGCATATTTAGTGCATATATATATATATATATATATATATATATAAATAAATATATATTACATGTATATACAATGGCTTTCCGTTGTAGCACTCCAAACGTGAATCGGGGAACAGTCTACAACCAAGAGCTACCATAGGCAGCTATAATTATAACACATTATCTACCTTAAACCATGCGTCTTATCGGAGTTCTTCGGAAATTTCAAATCCAACCACTGACAAGATCCCCTGCAAACCTCTTGCGATTAATCATTTTTGTATACGTTTAAATTTGCAAGTCAACTTAAAAGAAAACATCTCATTCGACGATAATAGTGTAGTTGCTTTGTGGCCTCAAATCAAAATGAGAGTAAGGTATTCCGACTAAGTATGCAAAAATAAAAGTGGTCCATGTGTGAAGGATGTCATTGGCAGTGGTATATACTATTTGCGACAAAATAAAATATTCCATTCAGCTCAATTACAGACTTACATTGGCACCTGTAGCCATTATCTTCTTGTTGTGAATCGATG
>JAAAKL020015936.1:0-11260 GCA_010016065.2 Carybdea cf. marsupialis auct. non (Linnaeus, 1758)
GCTGGTCTTGAAGTTTTGCTGTTAAGGACGTATGCCAGACAGGGCAAGCGTATTCCAAGACTGGGCGTATGTAGTAGATAAAAACTGTCTTAAGGTCGTTTGTACTTGCACCGCTGCGTCTCAACAACCTCAAAGCATTGAGGCGTTTGCTTGCACTCTTACAAACATGTTTGATGTGTGTGTTCCACTTTAAATCGGCTGATATGTAGATCCCTAATAGTTTTGTTTCCTTCCCTGCTTCTAACGTCTATTTTGATAGGGTGTAAAACCTAACTCTTTTCGGGATCATTCAACCTGACGTACATACTTAAAAGAGTTTAAACATTTTGATTTTGCTTCTGTTCCCCCTTTTTGAATAGACTCGGCCATAAGGAAAGTTCTCAACGATCATTCGAACGTCATATCAAAGGCTGTTAAACTCCATTTCAGTACTTTGATAATAGATAATTGGCAATTTTCAATAACAATGGCACATGAAGTGAAGTGACTCTCTATTCTTTAAGGACCTTTGCTGTATTCGTAATGGGCTGTCAACAACCTTACAAACAACTACATTCCCGTCCTAAAAGTATTCGAACGCTCCCACAGAATCAATGTGATAAATGTCAATTGTAAAAAAGCTACTCCGAACTGATTGTATCATTACTCCTCAATAGCGTGATAAATTCTGTCAAAATTAGCACCAATACAAAGGTAATTGCCTCAGCTTTCAGGTTATGCAAATTAGATTCTTTTAGCTCCGCAATCTTGTATCGATTCTCGTTCGTCAAAAAATGTGTGCAAACTTCAGCGCCACAGGAAGGTAACTTGAAACGGCAACTTACGTTAATAAACCAGAGAAATATCTAACAGATAGTTCTGAGATTTATCGTGGAAACATAGTACTGAATTTTGTTTGGGCAGTGATAATATTGTCGATTATTTGGATCAATAGAGCACTAGAGGAATCGGAAATACACGAATGGAAAGCCAAATTACTGGCAAAGACTCAGTATACTAAACTATAAATTTACTTCTATTCCATATGGAATTCATCAATACTTTGTGTGAACTAGCCTCGACCCTTCTGCACAGCGGCCGCACGAGAAGGCATCGACGTATAAAACTTTTGAATGAATTTGGGGTCCATTTTGCTCCAAAGTTTCAATAAAGAGGTGATTAATGATCCCATATTTCCTGGAGGATTTCAGTTGAGATTACTTTCAATTTTAACAGTAGGTTTTCAATAATGTTAAGGTCAGAATGCTGATATGACCATGGAAGCGCACGTATGCCACAAAGACTCGTGTAAATTCTGGTAAATTTTGACACAAGTGGTCTGACATTATCTTGTTGAAAAACAAATGGAGTCCTTTCATGGCCGTATATTTTCTTTACACTCCAAAGAAGGTTGTCCTATAACATTACACAATACTGTTTAGAGTTGATTTTCCCATAACACACAACAAGAACCCCAGGTCCTGTCGGTCCAATACAACCCTCAAACTAAACTGACGACGCATTGGCAAAATTTTGGACATAAACTGAGGGCATCTGCCCTAAGACTTTTTTTTCCACACTTGAATTGTCATGTCGTTGCTGTTTAAGGAAAATCTACATTCATGAGATAAAACACCCTTCAACCAATCAGACGGCAGCCATGACGAGAAAATGAATCCCAAGTAACTCTATATTGTCTGTTCTTGGCAGGCATAACGTGCATAAACGTGCTTGGCTGCCGTTTCTTCTTATACCTACGTATGCCATATTTACGCAAGAATCTTCTTATTAAATAAAGAGACTTTTTCTCGCTTTACCTTATCACAGTTTATGCTGGTTTGTATTGTTTGAATAGTTTGACATCGTTCTTGCCTTGACGTACGACAGATGTGTCTTCGGTCCTCCAAATCCTCATCGCCCCCTTTAAAATACGACTTATAATATTGCGCGCCTATGAAGAGCTGCACCCAATCATTTCTCCAATATATCTATACTTTCCTTCAGAAATTCTACATCCAATTGATCCTGGTATAACAGTTCTCTCCTTTTGGCCATTGCTTATCATAGTATATCAAAGCATATAAAATTATGAAAAGTATGAAAAAGTAATACAATTGTTTCAAGTATTTAATGAAGCTTCAAAGTTTTCTTTGTTTACAAAAACCTGGCTCTGTTTTGAGTGATATTCTTGACGTTTACTGTTTTACTAGGCGCCATTCTTGCTGGTAGTGCTCGAAAACATTTGGGAGGGAAGTGTATAAAACATATTTATAGATCCAGCAGCTATATTTTCGCACTCTCATTCATCCGATTAAATGTACTTTTTGTACTGTAGAATACTTCTTTATTACATGCTTACGAACTGTTAACAGTTTTAATCTAAACAAATAAACTAGGACGAGATCGGGAGTAGACTAATCATGAAGAATGATATTATTTACCTTGGGTTATCTGATAAGCGCAAGTAGCAACGTACTATGTGCTTGAGTAAACGAGCAGATGGATCCTTTGCCAAAGCTAAAACCATTTTACCCTTGAAAGAAATAGTTGAAAGAATATTGGAATTATGTGAAACGTCAAATAAGCATTTATATAACTCACCACTGAGATAATGGATAATAGCAATAACCTTTTGAACATAGACCCTACCAGTTTGCAAAGCTAAGTAAATTTACTTTGTTGGAGAGGTACATCGTAGTAGACTTGGTCACAAAACAGTTTCGATGAGGTCTGGGCAGTTCCCTTATATATGTAGCGATGGATTTTTGATGTAAAGTCATTTCAGGCCAATGATCTCTATTTGGAAAACTATTTAAATCATTGCTTTTGGTTTCCAATAACTTTCTAATCTCTGTGCATGGCAGATTCCTTGTCCCCAGTAGAAATACCGACACTATCTTGATGTGTGTTCCTAACAGATAAAAGAGTTGCAGTTGGTAACAAAGCTTACTGCATAAATTACTGTTCATGAATTTGCGAGTAGAGTTTTATAATATGCATAACCCCATAATTGTTCTTTGCCACCCCTACATAGATCAGGTCTTCTTTGTGATCCTCAGGCAGCAACTGACCAGAGATCTAGACCTGTGGAGTGACAATATGATATGAGTAGTGGTCAACTATATACCTTTTTGTAGCAAGAGTATGACGAAATATCCAACTTGTTGTCATACTTACAAAAGATAATGTTTTTGATTCTTTTGTCTTATGTCGTCTTTAAAATCTAAAGATACCGCCTAGTAAAGTGGGGTAGGAAGGGTGAGGCTAAGTGTCTGGAAGTCAGGATACTACGTAATTACTAACAAGACATACCAATATCACTGCCACATGAGAAAAGCGATCATACGTCTGGCAGATATAGGACAGCCCAGCCTCGTCCAATAAGATCTTCTGTAAAATAAAAGTCGCCACCTGCATAAGCAAAAAAGATATGAAAGCTATCATTTTGCAAAATGATTAGCAATCTACTACAAGGAAAATTACAAAAAAGTTTCAGCTACAAAAAAGAAGCAATAATAAATAGCTGGTTGAGTAAGATTGACTTAACGGTCTTTTACAAATGTAACTAATAAATGATATACAGTCCGGTAGGAAAGGAAAGACCACGTGGTGCCTCTCATGTAAAGTTTCATTGCTTGCTCAGAATTTTCTAACTAGACGCCTATAAGTTATTCCCATCTGACCCTTCTCGCCTAACCGATTCCTTACAATTTCATGTCACTTGCTAAGAAATTACGGAGCTAGTATATATCCAAACTTAGAATGCATACAGGAGAAGTCAAACAGTAATCACTACTAACCGTTTTCGAAAGTTCGCTCCCTGACTCCATGATTCGTAAACATAAGGGGATTATCTCCGTCGTCAGTAAAAAATTGATAACATCCTGGTCGTCGGTCTGAATGACAAAAAATATTCAAATTCAAAGAAGCTTCTACCTTTACTATTTAAGATGAATAAAACGATGTCTTGACTATATTGATCCTGGCTACCTTTGGGTAAAAAGACCATGAAAAGCTCTAATCTACTTTGTTTATACATACATATTACAGTATTGCTGTCTCGAAAGTCTGTAAAGAACGTCATCCAGGTAAATTTCATAACAAGACACAGCTACGTTTAAAAAACACAAGGCAGGGGATACTTATCTGATGTATGGCACAAACAATTGAAATTTAACATAATTAAATTTAACATTTAACACCATGAGCAACCTTATTTTTGTTTTGCTGTTAGCTTCATCAGTGCCATTTCAATGAACACGCCTACCATCGCCCGACTTTAGAGTCGTCTACAATATAGCTTAAATTCTCTTAGATTTCACAGAACAGTTAATAATCAAAATCGCCTTCGGAGTGTAATAAGCATCCATACTTAGATTTGCATAAGAACCCTCACATATGCTCTTGAAATTTGCTAAAGTATTGATATAACTTCCAGGATGATCTCTGGTTTTTGGATACACTTCATGTTCAAGATTAAGTTCCGGAAGAATAGAGGCTATCGGAAACGGAAAATGTTCAGACAAAGTAAAAAACTCTTGCTTTCCTTCCAAAATTCCACTTGATGCATGTAACACAGTGGAATTACCACCAAATTTTTCTTCCTTTCGGGATTGATATTGGACAACACCAAAAAAGGTTAGTAAAAAAGAATTCCCTAACAAATAGAACTGCAAAAATGAAGGATTCGTAGTAGTACGCATACCTTGACAAGTGCACCAACAACACCAAGGCTTGTTAGTCGTAGATATTCAAAAGGTCGAGTCTTGCTGGTTGTATTCAGGAATGGATACAAAAACATTGGGATATGTGCTAACAAACACAGGAAAGAAAACAGGATGTTAAGCCTACAGAAAACAACAAGACAATTTTAAAACATCCTAAAATCATGGTCCCCTACCAAAGAATTAGTATGAGGAAATGTCTTATCGTAAGCAAAATCCTTACTACTACTAGCTTGTCAAATGCAGTGTGTAGATTATATTATCTTCATTAGATGCAAGGCTGATGCTCTCACATGTAAATGTCCAGTTTCCAAAAAGCATAGAAGCCTGCAGACTTATACCAAATACCAATACTAATACCAAACTTCATATCAAATCATTTGAAGTGTTTGACTGCAGTCAAGGAGACCCAAAGGTTCCCTTTTCAAGTGGCTTCTATCCGAAGGCAGGGAGGGGTACCACTCCTCTTCCTTGTGTTTCCACAATTTGACACAATTATGGCCTGGTTCCCATTTGGAAGGATGATCCACCGGGTTGGCAACCAGCTTGATGGCTCAGTTTACAAATTAATGAAACAGCCAAATTATTAAATTCCCCAGGGTGGGATTTGAACCTGGAACCTTCTGCACTCAAAGCTGCAGACTGAACCACTGAGCCATCACACTGGTTAACTAATACCAAAAGGATTAAAAAGAATCAAAATCAAAAACAAAATGAAACTAAAAGTGTTTTTATTTTAAATTTCTCCAGTGTCTTCTCAAACTTGGACTTTAAAATCACCTCTTCACAAAAATGCATTGCAACATTTACTGGGCTTTGGGCAGAATGATGGGCCAGCAGACAGTCTTCCATGGTCCAATAACTTGAGGCTTGATTTTCCTCATTTGACATCCATATTTGCCATTAAATTGGGTTGGATTTTAAGGTGGCTCTTCTCCACTGAATCCTGTGTCTCATCCTCTGTGATGCCAAGGTCCTCATTGACAAACTCTCAAAAGGTTTTCTTGAGGCATCCTTGGGGGGGGGGGGGGCTTCTGACATCTACAGGCAGTTTACTTCAGGGGACTGAGATCACTGATGATCTACATATATGTCAATATGTCAAAACCGTAACACTCTTCTCTATTGTAGCTCTTACTCAATCTCCACCATTCCACATCTGGCTGCCATCTCACTGCCCCCGACTCCATCCTTCACATCAATCCTGTCATGTAGCAGACCATGCATTAGTCACAAGCCTATTGCACAGCCAAGAATTAGTAGATGTCCTGTATTCTCTTCTGTAATGCCTCTGTTTAGCAATGTTCCAGAGATCTCCCTCAACTTGTTCCAGGCAATAGATAATCTCATTCTGGCTGCTCTCTCTGCCCCAGCTTCACTGTTCGGTGGATCTCCAAGATAACAGAAATGGTTTACCACCTTAGCCCTGGTAGAGGATGTGAGCAGAATGCGGGACAGTTCTTTTTGGGGAAATCTCTGGCTCAACGTAACCAAAATCGATAGAAATAAGATTATGGGAGCAATTAGTACAAAACCACACCCATACCAAACTAATTGGATATTCTGGTTGTTTACATTTGATGCATAAGGAGACATACCTTGTAAAAATGGTGACCTTGTCTCTGGATGTGATGCAACACACTGTAAAAGGGCTAAGGCATTGCAAACCCTATTAGACTGGTGTGCCTGTGAAACAATGAAAAATACCAACATCCTCAAGATTAAGTCAAAGTAACAATGATTATAGTGTTTTGTCTGCTGCCCTATAGATACAACCTGATATAAGTGTGATGGGAAACACTGTTATAGCAATGTGTGTAGGAGGAGAATAAGCCATTGATTTACATGTTTATTTATGCATATATTCAAGTTTGAGAGATCTATAGTCACTAGGGTCTTAAAAGTATGAAGCCTCTGGTTTGGTTCCAAGGAGTTGTCTGTAATACATTCAATTTGTTCAATAGACAGTCCACGTATTCATGCTTCTAGATGCAACAGTGTATTGTCTCCAATTATCAATATCTTTTCCTTCACAGCTAAATTGATACCAAAATCAAATCCAAGTGTTGCTACATCAATGCATTTGATAATCTTAAATAAGTGTCACATAAGTAATTCCGGTCTAGATTATTATCAGGTTTGGAAGGGTATCATCAGGTATGCCACAAATAACCTACTTTTATGTTGACTTCCACTCTAAAGTATATATACTAGGAGGGCTCTGAGGATGATTCTTAGACAAAAATATTTCAGTCAAACTATTACAGTACATCATACAAGATGCATCAGAGACTTACTATGTGTATTCATGAATAATGAATGAGCAAATTATAAATAAATTACTTTTCTAGTTTACTTTAAATACCTTTCTGAAATTTTGTTAGTAACAAAGTTTATTACTTGCTTTTACAAGGGTTAAAATGATCTGTTGTACCACCTTTAAATTCATCAAAAGTTAGCATTAAATTACCCAACCTACTGTACTGGTACATGCCTACAACAATATATTTCATAAAGATAATCATCAACATTGTGACCAGTTCAAAATTCTGGAATGGTACAGATACAAAGATAAAACTCATCAAATATTTTAGGATTAAGAGATTAGTACACCAAAACACAAACAGATATTTTAAAATATATATATATGAAAGTATAACTTACTGTTAGATGTGGTGGGTTTATCATTGGATAGATGTTAACGATTTCTTGCAGGAGAGCAGCAATTGTACCTTAAAACATTAACAACACAAGTAAACATTTAATACTGGTTATAAATTGGTACCAAATCACATCATACACACTTTAAAATATTGTAGTCAAAAGATACAAAATATAGGAAGTAAAAGGGATGCAATCTACAAAGCAATAAAACATGCCAATGTACACTTACATTGTATAATACAATCCTGCTTGGTTTATGGCATATAGTAGGCTTACTAATAAAAACACCAGTTAAAACCTCCCATTACATAAAATAATGGATGATTATGTTCATACATATTGAAATTCAGTGAAATGCTACAAGAATGGTGTCAGAATTCAAGTAATACATGAACTGATATTACACATAAAACTCAACAGTTGCTAATTAAAGGAAGAGTCACATAGTTACCAAATGAATGCCATAACATTGGAGCAAGGTCTGTGACAACCTCTCGTTTCTTGCTAAAATAAAGGACACATAAATACAAGTTGAGAACAAATTAAGAAAATGAAACTCCATGTTTATTGATACAATTGTCAACTATGTTCACATTAGCTATTTATTATCTCAAACTGCTGATGAGAGAATACCTATATCATAAGAAATAGTAAATGCCGGTGGCACACTTAATATTGTCCACTCTTGTATCCTGCTTCACCAGCTATAGACTATGACTGAGCGATAACTACTAGACTCTGTCTTCTTTAGTTTCTCCAACACTGACCTCCCATATTGCAACATTTTCTCTTATTTTATTACTATCAATTAAATAGTAAGTCATTATGTCAGTCATTTAATAAATCATTTGTGATAAACTTAATTAATATCACTGGGATTTTCCTTTCAATATGCTGAGTATCAAACAAGGAGGAGCTGGTTAAAATCCATACTGCATACTTACGTCTACTTTAAAACTTACCCTTATTTATCAATTAGTTATGTCTTATGTATATAAATAAGCAAAGCAAACACAGAGAGTTGCAGTAGCTATTTGGTAGAATCATATTGTGTAAAAAGTAATGGAATACATATTGCAGTCTGATTTCAACATGATACACAATGTAGCTCCCTTCTTACTTCCTGTGTCCCCAAATATTTACCATCTACTTTATGGTTACCCACAATAGTTCAGATAAGGAAGTTGTCTACATATCAAATTGTATGAAATCTGGGGACTATACACATAATTGATATATTTGTATCTATACAGGTCTATGTCTATACATAATCAAATTTATAAGTGACATCATTTTGATGTAAAAAGTGCTGTTCTTTATACCCATACCAGTTAACAATTAAGTGTCCTTGCCTTCTCATTATGTGAAGTTTAATAGCCAATTATTCCATTCACATGTGATGACATCATGTTCAATGCTTATTATTAGTAAAAAAGAACATTCATAACCTTTTCAGTCTGAATTATGTGTCAATTTTAACAAGGTCTATAAAATTGCTTTCTCTACCAAGAAAAGACCTATTCAAAAGAGAATATTAAGACGAAACAACCCCCTACATTCATAAATGTACCTTAACTCCAATAATGCATGCTCTCTTGTCTCTGGGCTTGAAAGCTCTAGGATCCATTGATACACTTTCTCCTTGTCAGCAGCAGTCAAATGAGTGGCTTGCTGAACCTGGGGGGTATGCCCAAGCCTCTAGATTATTCATCATACAAAGAGATGAGTAGATTTTACAAAAGATGCGCAGTCCGAACAGAAACAGCAGGAGGCAAAAAATAAAATTTATTACACACATTTGGAGACCTACTTTAATTCTAATTGGCACTTGGCACCTTTCCAATGAACATTATTAACAGTTGGCCATTCCTTAACAGAATATGAAGCATTTCTTGCTCTATGAACTTAAGTTACCTTGTTTTAGAGTTTTTATTATATTTTAATTAGCATTCGAGGCCATCAAATAAGGGAATCATGGGTACCCACACAGCCTTAAAATGTTGACTGTGATCTCTCTTCACATAGCACAAACGTTAGTTCTAAATATACTTTAAGTATCAAAGTTAAATACTAACTGGTATTAACAGCCAGTTAGAAAACAGCAGTATTTTTATAGATAAGTTGAAAGTAAATTACTCATATTTTTGCTAGGTTCCAATACATAATTATTATTACACTGACATAAACATGTGCCTGACTTTAAAGTATGATATCGGTACATACCACACGGGTATTTATTATAGGAATAAATTGAGCCAAACTACGACAGAGTTGTACGACCATGTTGATTAGCTTTTAAAACAATTGTGTAGGGCAAAGCCGCAATTCTGCTATAAGGAATTCACAATTCTGTTGGACCAACAAATTGTCCAGTTCCACTGGAAGATTGCAGTAGATCCATGAAAAGTAGAAAAGCACACTTCTAGCTTCCTGCAGAACGCAGATAAACTCGTAGTTTTACCTGTTGGGTCAGTTGATGCATCATTTTGAATCTTCAGTTGTAACGAGGCACGCTTTACCTTTACCTTGCGTGTTCGGCGATCATCGTCACCATCTTGTCTCAAACTGTCTTGGGAAGAGTTACTTGACTGCAGGATTTAGCATGTAAGTACATTTTCCGCATGCGCATAAAGATCTCGAGCATTCATTAACAGTTTTATCTCAAATCAGGATTTGTTTTGAAAGACGTCTTTTTTGTGATCAGTGAGTCGCTGGGTAGCGATAACTAGTAAAGGAGCAGGGTGAGAAGAGAGAGTGAAAGCAATGGGGTCCAGTGCTCCACTGACGGTAATCTAAACAGGAAGGCCCTGATGGGAGAAAAGCAGTTCTCAATCTTTACATAGCCAAAGGGGAGAGGTAACACACACCCAGAATTTTGGGTCAAGCTCCACGATGACTCGTCAATCTTAGATCACATGGTCAAAGATAAGCAGAAAATATATTTGCTTTATTAACAGGTTGAGAGAAGCAACATAGTTTACTCATAACGCTTAAATGGAGGGTTACGCAAAGCACACCTGTTTTCATACCAAAGATTGAAAAGCAAATGATCATGATAGCTTGAACCACATATAACTGTCAAACAATATACATATATAAACAAATTAGTAAATAGACATTTTCATTAACTTTTCGATCTTATCTTCACCAGAATGTTTTTCCAAGTGCATCGGATCCTACTTAAATAAGACATAGGTTTTACATAGCACGCACCCTTGGGGATACTGGCAATTGAACACTTATAAACAATTTAAACACAGAACGAAATTAGGCACTAAGTGCGCAAATCTGCTACGATTGTTAAATACTACAGCAACATATATACAAAGGACAAACCCGACGGTATAAATATGTACTAACTAAAAAGGAAATCACCAAGAGGGCTATAAAATGAAAGATAATGCAAGAAAATACAAGATAAGAATAGCTACACGTGTCATGCCTACATATCAACCTTACGATTATCAAGACCCTTGGGTGGTACACTATCCAATTCAAATTTGCTAAAATAACTCCCTACGACGACTACCACTATACAATCTATCAGTAAGCCTAACACTAACATCCTCTAAGAACCCACTATGACCTGCAGCGGCGTAGCGACTGGGTGGTGTGGGGGGTGTAACACCCCCTGACGAGAATTTTCATATAGTTTCATGTAAAAATGCAGTCTTCCTCCATTTGATTTCAGGTAGATTTGGAACATTTTTGTGACTGGTTTCTCTTTTCCCCTAATATTTGTCACATGCAATTCAGAGTTCCTGTCTAACTTCGAAAAATACTAACAAGGCAGATCGAGTGAGCTTCGCTCAATGCGCCTTGTGTAATTCCCTATTGTTCTGTAGTCTCTCTGTGACCTCAGTTTGCCTTGCATTCGGCTTCTTTTTGAGACT